>JAEANM010009301.1:0-16457 GCA_017656035.1 Myanophis thanlyinensis
ATTGGCTGGGCGGCTCAGCCAATGGGAAACGTCCCTCCGACAGCCAATCAGCTGTCAGGTCCAAAGTTCTTGCTGGCAGACCGGAGTGGAAGCTCCGGTCGCGCCTGCGTGGTACATTACAAATGTCCTGTCTGTTACAGGAGACAAGTTCATGAATTCACAGTCCTAAATGGCTAAAAAAAGCAAACTAAAATAAATTTCACCTCATCTGGGATTTGGCAAAATTCCTAAATACGAATAAAGCTGAGCCCCACACCACCCTTAATTCACCCTTTCATTGAACTTTCCATCAATGAAAGTTTTAATCATAACTTTAGGTGTCACTCATAATTAATGTGGACTCCTAGACTCAAGAGGACTCCTAAAGGACCTCCTGTAGTGATTTCACTATCAAGATGCCTCAGCATAGTTGTGAGAAGATGTCACAGACATCACCACCCAAAACTTTGCAAAGCTATATGCTGCACCAATTGTTTTATTGCCATAAATACTGTAACATGGAAGCCTGGTTCATCATATAGTACAACAATGCTAAACCAAAGGATTCAACCCCAAACAGCAAGATGATGATGATGTTATCCATTCACTTGTGTCTGACTCTTGGTGACTCTATGAGACAGGTGTCTCTACATCTTCCACTACTTCTTTTGAGTTTCTCCATGCTCTGGGTGGCATAATCTTTAATGGTGTCCAGCCACCGTATTCTTTGATGTCCTGATTTCCTTTTATTGCTAACTCTTCCAAACAAAATTTCTCCAGTGAATTTCCCTTCATGACATGGTCAAAGTAAGTAAAACACGTTTTTGTAATTTTTGCCTTCCAGTGCCATATCTGGTATTATGCACAACAAAACAATGGTAGGATGTAAACCTCAGTCATAGAATCACGAGGCACATAGTAGCCGCAAAGACCATCTCTGCTCAAAAACCTTCAGGTGGTTTCCACTACAACTCATCTAGAAGTAACCAGGACAGAGTTTTTCCAGATTGCTGAATTTGTGATATCAGGATACTGTGAAAGCCAATCTTTAGGAAGTTCCAGCACTGCAAAATTTTAAAACACCTGTCTTATTGATATTGTTGCAACTCAGTTTTTATGTTTATTGAAACAGTACAGGTTTTTAAAATTAAAAATTGGTGTGCCCAGATTAACTACTTTAATATTGATGATTTTGAACTCCTCTGTTCCAGAATTAAAGAACATGAAAGGAACATTAGCCAAAAACACAGGACAGGCTGAACACTACTATAATGGCCAACCATAAAATAGAGCTGGAGAACATCAACATCCTGGCATGATGGGACAGATGTTTCCTCAGAATCATAAGACAGGCAATAGAAATGTATAAATACCCGAGGAAGTTAAACAGGAGGAAGGCTACCAATTGTTAGTACTTGGTTATGTGCATTGAACACAACCAGTAGATCAGGATACAATGTGCAGAGCTCACTTTCAGATCTGCACTGAAAAAGCTAGCATCAATAATGATAAACTTCATCGTATATTTATCATTTCATAAGGCATTATCTGAAAACTATTTCACTAGCTCAGTTTGTATTGCTGTTGTTATTGCTGTTCCCAAGTTTCCGTACCAATAAAAACAAATGTCTGTCTTGGTATCTGCAATGCTTGGCCCTTTTTCCCAGGAGTAAAAAAAAAATAATACTAATACTTGATTCTTGACACTTAGGAAATATTGAAGCTTTTCAACTTAATAAATGTCCCACTTAGGTACAGAAATTGTGGTCGTAAATTGAGGGCTACCTGTAATATTGGCTAAAGGGACAGGTCCTCTACCCAGAAACCCTCAGATTGTTAATTTGGTTAAATATTAAGGTTTGTCTTGAAGCATGGTTTTGTGGGTAAATGTGGTGTCCTGAAAATTTCCTGTGAAACTTTCATCAGTTCTCACATATGCTGTCTACAAGCATTTCAATGCCCAATCGGTTGAATCTGGTTGCTTGAAGTTATTTCCTCTCTTGGACAGCAAAGTCCACAAACATTTGTCTTCCTATCTGACACTACAAATTCAATAATAATAAGTAAGTTGACTAATATTTTTGCTGCCATTTAATATTATCCAGTTTTATGATCCATCGTAGACACTTCTCTGAGCTAATGATAAAGATGGGCCTTTAGATAAGCAAACAAAATTCTAATTCAAGCATACTTTTAGCTAATATCAGTATTTCAATGAATACTTCAATGATGTTTGGTTTGGAAGGAAGGAAGGAAGGAAGGAAGGAAGGAAATAATGGTATATGAAAACGACCCTTGGGAAACAGAAGGGAAAAACCACACAGATTTGACAACTGCCACATAAAAGATATCATAGCCCACAGATGGAGATATGGGGTATGGGAAAGTCTTTCTTATTTCATGCAAAGAGAAGGCTGCAAACATACTCTTTTCACTAGTAGCTCTAAGTATCTCTTTTCACTGTTCTGTTTCAAGTGCACAGACTGCTTATCACAGATAGTTAAACTCCACAGAAAATGTATAATTGTAGGTTACTTTATTCTTCAGGTATTCTCAATCAACAACTTACATTACTGAAGGGATTCTTCTGAGGTGTATAAAGTCTGTTCCTTTTCGTGTAGGTGAAAAGAGGTACTTTTCATGCAGTGTTGGGAGAGTAAAATGGTTCCTGCCTTGAAGGGAGAGTCCCAGCAAGATTACAATTTGAAAAGCCCCACTGGCCAATTAGAAACACCAATGTGACCACATGGCATAAAACTACATTTCCCAGAAGTCAATCCCTTAAGGGGATAGTTCTTAATTGCTAAACTATTTACCCCAATCAGCACAAGTCCAGATGCCTTTTGATAAAGCACTTTTGGTGTAACCATGACCTGGATGACTGACTGAGAATCTCCATAGACAAATTGCATCTTACTTAAGCTTTGTTACTTCATCGAATGTTTGGCCATTGGACTTCTGATATGTATTATATAATGGAAGGTCCATTAAGATATTCCAAATAATAAATTGATTAGTGCTGATATCTAAGCATCTATATGCCTATCAACACAAGGAGCCCTTTTTGTGATAATCTGAATTTTAACCATTAGGTGTATGGAGCAGGCACACTTGCAGAGTATTAGGAAGTGTGGCAAACTAAACCCTTCCATCTCCTTTGAAACCCCTTCATGGATCAACTACTTCATTACACTTGACCTGGTCAACTATCCTATATGTATCCTTCTGTGCAGTTGCCATAGCAATGTTCTGCAGGATAGCAACTCTGTTAACTTCACAGCATGATGTTCTGAGGAACACCTCAGGATGAAGTTTATTTTTCCCCTTTTTAATTAAATGCTGTAAGGAAAGAATATAAACTATGAGAGACGGAAGACATACAAAATGGTTAAAAGAGATAAGTACTTTAAACTAAAAATATAACCAATGGAGGGATATATGGTATCATAGAAATTACTTTTCCAATATATCATTACAGAGCAGGTTTTGTGTAATATCAAGGCAACAGACTAGAAACTAGAAGACTGTAGGTTCTGACTTTTTGCAGGCAGTTACCAAGAGTAAAAAAAAAGCTGACTCAAAGGGGGGGAGGGAGGGAAGGAGGGAGAGAGAGAGAGAGAGAGAGACTGGCAACAGTTCAAATTTTTTTTTCCCTACATGTTTTCTAAATTTCCCAGACTAGGCTGTGACCTTTTGAGTTGATAGAGGTCACCCATCAAAGTAATAACCTCTTTAACTTCTTTTGCAAATGGAAGATAGATCCTAAAGCCCTTCTGTTGCCATACCACAAATTTCCATAAATTTATGTGACTTTCCATTTCAATAAAGGAGACTGTAATTATCTGTAGTTATTCTCACCTGCAGAAAATATTCTTAAGGCACAAACTAATTAGAGTTTTAGATGAACTGGTTGTCAAGGTAATAAATAATCAACTCTTCTAATCATTGGAAGACTTGCACTACTTAATTTGAGCTTTATTGTGCAGAATACAAGCCACTGTAAATTAACCCGAACAAAAATGCAATCGTGACTAGGACAGAAATCATCTTTGAACTCATCCGAGAGAAATTTGTGTGCTGAATGTGACCTAGCTATGGAGCTAATGAATTCATACATTAAGTATTGGAATCTCCAAATGTTTATAGAGAAAAAGAGATGTGGAGTGTACCATTTTCATTCTGCAAGGAAAAAAAATGCACCACTACAGTCACTAAAAGCAGAAAATTAGTTTATGAATATGAAAGATGTTGCCATTTCTCTTCAATTTCATTTGTAGGTTTTGTACCTAGACTGATCTGATTCACTTTATCAACATTATTCTACTGCATAGGAAAATATAAAGCCATATGGACCGTTCTCTATTTTTGAACCATATCATGGAACGGATAGTAAGAACTAAAGTGAAGAAAAATCCTATTATTCACAGCAAACTTTAATGCCAATAATTTGTTTGTAGGGATAGATTGAAATTAATTCAGTTAATGAGCCATTTGTGATCACTTGTATCATCCCATGTATGATTAGCAATGTGCAACACAAGTTCTTGGAGATTACTGTACCAGCTTAGCTTTGAAAACCTACAAATGAAATTACACAGAGTCATATATTTTCATGGTTATGCTAACAGGATGTTGTGTTATTTGCTTTAAAAAATGACTATGGGCATTATTAAAATATACCAGGAAGTTAGGTCACAATAACAGTGCAACATTAATTATATGCAATTTATGAGTTCATCTACAGAAACTCAATTTAGTGGTTTAATTTTTAAGCAAATTTAAAGCAACATTTAGCAGATAAGTAATTACACATAAGCCTGGAATTTGAAGTGGGGGGGGGAGTGCAGGGAGTGCAGGAGATTTAAGGCAAGGGAAATATATTACCATAGCATAATTCTGTTTAGAAAAAAAACATATTAGAAAACTCATGAGACCACAGCTCCTTCTCTCTTCCTAGTTAGTTTTAGAGTGAGGTTCATCCCAGACAGTTCATATACTCAGTTAAGACACAGACTCAGTATGTAGACTCCCAAAAAAATATTTGTAATGGTCTGCAGAACCTGATCAGTCATTAAAAGGACAGATGCTTCTAAGGTGAAATACCTCCTCCCATTGCCAAATAGAGACCATAGCTACATTAGAGGAACAAAGAGGTCGGTATCAAGCATTCCGTAGTTGGATAAAGATGACATCATGTTAAGAAAAATATGTGTCTTAGAAAATTTTCATATCTCTACAGTGTTGGGCTATGCTGTGCCCATGTGGTGTTTAACTCCCTAGCAAACACACATTCCTCTATTTGTATTCATTCTTTGTAAATAGGGCTTGCTATATATACTGCATATGCGCAGATCAGAAGATATGGGCCTGTTCTGACCTAGGCCTTTCCAGCTGAAAAAGCAGCCTTTTCGTATCACTCAAACCTCTTTATTGCGGTTACAGGAAAAGTTCTTTAGAGCAAACAAAAACAGTCTTACACATTACAGGCTTTTATCAGGCTTGGAGGGGAGCCAGAAGATAACTCACAAATGTCACCCTGGAGCTGCAGTTAATTGTCACGAAGTCAGAAACAAGTCTTACTAAAATGAACTAATTGTTTCCTTCAAAATCTTCTCCCTTCTCTCCTCTTTTAATTTATTGTTTATTAATTATTTAAATTTCTAAACCTCCACTCTCCCGAGGGACTCGGGGCGGTGTACAACCATCTAAAAAAGGTAGTGACGAACTACAAAGGTAGTGACGAACAACAGTTAGAAACAAAATTTAAAATATAAAATTAAATAGTTAGCAATTATAAAATTATAACATTTTAAATTTTAAAAATTAAAAAAAACCCAATCAACCCCAAAATTAATGTTCGGCCAGACCAGCCTGTTGAAACAAATGGGTCTTTAATGTGCGCCGGAAGGTCCGCAGGTCTGTAATGGTTTGGATCTCCGGGGGCAATTCGTTCCAAAGGGAGGGTGCCCTCACAGAGAAGGCTCGAACCCTCAGGGCCTGTGGGAACGTACTGGCCAGTGGGAGGCTGATGGTGGCAACAGGTGGTCCCGTAAGTACCCGCTGGGTATTTAATCCCACTGGGAGGGGCTGTTCACCTTCCACCTGTGCCTTTCCTGCCAAGTTGGCCCTGGTTCCTCAGCTGTTCCTGTCTCTTGATAGCTCTGCGCATGTGCACATCAGGAAGAGGCTCCAGCTGTTCTTCTGTCCCACTGTTATTCGACTTGGAAGGCAGGTGATAACTGGCAGGCGGCCCTGGCTCCAACTCTGCCTCTGATGCAGAACCCTCATCAAAGCCTTCCCCAGACTCCCGGACTGGCCCTTGTTCCTTCCCAACTTCATCACTGTCTGATTCTGCCACCAGCTCTGCTGGCTGCTGGTGGGTCACAACAGGGCCATCTTCCATCAAGCAAAATGTATTTTCGGCTAAAGTAACTTGATCATAATGTTGGCTACCAGAGACAAAAATTCCTAAAGACATCTCTCCTTCAAAATATAAAGACACACAAACACACACACACACACTTTTTTAGGAAGGGACTTCAAATCATTCTTGCTCCAGGAGACTTAAACACAAAGCTAGCTGGTTGACTTTGGCCAATCTCTCTCTTTCCCAAAATCTTGTCAACAAATCTTCAGGGACAAAGAAGCCTAGAGAGACAAAAATTTGAAATACAGTAATAATCCTGAAAAGAACATTTATGATGTACAGTTCAGTTAAAAAAAATCTAATCACTTTACTATCTGTATTAATTGTTCGCTATTCAGGTCTGGCATTTTTCCTGGCCAGATTTAAAAATAAACACACAGAAAATATTGTAATTATTTATGTTCACAGCATCTTGCAACACAGGGAGATTCCATCATCATTTTCTCCTAATTTATGTAACTGTTAAAGTAAAGTGCTGAACAGTGTTTCTTTAACACAATCACTAGAACCAAATTATTTTGTTGCCTGCAAAGGTTTAAAAACCTTTCTTCTGTTTAGCTTTGGATCCTTCCAACAGCAAATGTTAAGATCCTCAATTAACATTTGTTTCAGAATTTATAGCAGCATAGACCAAGCGGTTTTTAATCTTTCGCACTACATCAGTACAACATGGTTAACCTAGTCAGCCACTAACCAAACATAACTGCTCACTTTTAAATTTGAAAGCACACTATCTATGTACCCATGATAAAGAGTCAATAAAGGGGAAATAATCATTTCTGACCCAATACCTTAACAATATTAACAGGCTTCAGAGTGTCCAATGGCACACTGCAGTACTGAGCATTACAAGGTGCGATCATTAAATTCCAAGACTAGTCCCATAAATTGAAATAAAATTACCTGATTTAATTTTGGCTGCCATCCCCTTCAAAGTAGTCCTCTTAGGCAGCTGTATACCAATCCCAGCACCTCTTCCATTTTTGGAATGCCTCCTGGAAATCGCATTCTTCGAGCTTTCTGTGATTTGCGTTGAATATCCTCAACTGAGCCAAAATAGTGAGCCTTCAGCTTCAATTTCATCTTTGGAAACAGAAAGAAGTCGCAGGGGGCCAAATCTGGTGAATACAGGAGATGAGGAATGATGACCATCTTGTTACAGGTGCAAAACTGGCATGTTGCTACAGCTCTGTGAGACTCATTGCTTCATTTCCATAAGCTTGCTTTAACATTCCATGGGTTTCGTTGGTTCCACAATTTCACAAATGCGCGGATACACGTGCTAACTAAAACATCTGTAACACAGGACTCAATGAAGATAGTGCTTTGAAACTTTGTGTAGCTTCTCCTCAAAGTCATTATGTGTCACTGCTACACAAGCATGGCAATCGTGTGATCCATTCCCCCACAGCGAGTACAGTCTTGGAATTTAATGATCGCACCTCGTATTAGGATACTTCAGCCAGGCCTTGAAAGTGAATTTTCTCACCCACTGCTTTGCTTCCTGGTTGGTCCCAATGTTATCTGAGGAATCATCTCATCCTAATGGGATTGGCCTACCCCACTGTCTCTGGTAGAAGAGATATTCTTTGAACTCCATCAGCCACAGAATTATGGCAAGCGAGGTCAAAGAGAAGAGCCTTCTCTAGCATGGCCCCCTTCCTCTGGAACATATTGTCACTGGAAATGAGATCCCTTCTCCACCCTTCTGGCCTTAAAAGAGTCTTTAAATCTGGCTTTGCTGGTTGGTATGGGGGCCCAATGGAGGCATGTTATATTAGAGGTGATTGGTTGAGTGAGAAACAAAAGCCCACCATCTGTGCCCTTTTCCTAAAGGTGATTTTTTTGAAAAGGCAACTGGACTTTTTACTTCTCATCCAAGAAGTTTATTCAGTACAGCTTTTTGGATGAGAAATATTTTCAAGAAAAAAAACAAGAAAAGTCCAGTTGCCTTTTGAAAAAAGCACCTGTCATGCCCTTGTCGGAGCCTGAATCTGTGGAGGAGATGAGCCGGAGCTGGAGCCAAAGGAGTGGCTTCATTGGCTTCGGAAGAATGTGGGGAGGAGCAGGCCGAGGCAGCCCAGGACCCCCTCAGGATTGGGATGGCTTGTTAGCAGGGAGGAATGGGGGCAGGGTGACTGAAAAAGAGGGAAAGCAATGGAAATGAGGAGTGATGGAGCCCAGGTGATGAGCAAGGACCGCCCCCTCCTGATCCCCGAATACGGAGAGCGGAGAGAAAGCAGGACCAGTGCAGATCGACCCAACTATTCAGGAGGAGAGCACCCCACCCCTCTTCACAAGGCATACCTGGGGACTGAGATTTAAAGAGACACTCTGGGGAGGGCATTTGTCGGGAACGAACACTGAATTTGTAGAGTTTTCTGTGCCATTGAAGACATTTGGAGTTTGCAGGACTACTTACTTCTTCCTTGCTGCATGAACTCAGAGCCTTGTTCCTGACTACATAGACTCAGTACCTTGTTCCCTACTTAGTGGACTCATTGTTTGTTCCTTGGTTCATGTACTCATTGTTTATTCCTTGTTTCATTGATTCATTCCCCTGTTCCTTTGTTTCGCTGGACTGGGTGCAGCCAGTGGCTTCTGTGTGTGTGTTTGTGGGGGCGGGGAGGAATTTGAGCATTAAAAGGGAGTTTGAAATGTAAGCTGGCTATGTGACCTTCATGCCTTGTCCTGAGTCATCACAGCATCTTTGGGGCAGCTATGACCTGGATGATTGAAAATCTCCATAGACATCTGTGCTCTTGGTTTTTAATCTTTGCTTCATTTTGTTAGCTTGTAATGCTTTTAATCTTTTATACTTATGCTTTTATGCCATTGTAGTCTGCCCAGAGTCACTCTGGATACTGTGACAGGCAGCACATAAATTTCATAAATAAATATTTATATTACCCTGCAGTCCGTTTTATTCCACATCCTACCATTGTAAGAACTAGGCAATAGTATGCAAGAACATACTGTACATGTATGCGTATTTTCCATCTGTGAAATGTTAGAATGGGACTTCTTCTAAAGCTTCTTTGTACTTTTCGGTGTCACTGATCTGTTGTCAGATGTAAATCTTTGCTTTTGGTCAAGGCTATGTACCAAAGACACTGTAACTTTTGCAGTCCACGCTATTGAGCCAATGTGAATATTTATA
Organism: Myanophis thanlyinensis; assembly: GCA_017656035.1. NCBI lineage: Eukaryota > Metazoa > Chordata > Lepidosauria > Squamata > Homalopsidae > Myanophis > Myanophis thanlyinensis. Next base: position 9,567 of record JAEANM010009301.1, read on the forward strand.
GTGCCTTTGCTTTCCTTCACTTTGATCCCCTGGGCTGATTAATGTGAAGTATTCTCTGACACACTTTAGACCAAACAGGCCCACTGGGACTTGCTTTGTTCCTGGTAGCGAGTCTCTCCTGGCAGACTTTCAAATTCCCACCAGGTCTCCTGCATCTGCAAGACAGGGCCAAAAATGCAAACAGGGAGAAAAAAGCTTCCACGTGAAATTCCAGCTGAGAAGCTTTGAAAAATACTTGGCTGGAAATCTAGTTTACAAACACGTAAAAAAAAAAATCCCTACATGTAAAAAACATCCCTAAACGCTTATCCCCAAAAGCCAATTAAGCTCCCTGGTAGTTTTTTTCACCTTTGAAGAAAGTGCCTTTACTCTCTTCTGCTTCGCAAATGTTTCCTAGAGGCGTATGTTTTGTACAATCTTGGTTTTAATTTATAAGTAAAGTGAGTTTCCTGAAAGAATAAGGGGGAAAAAAGAGGTTGGGTTCATATATCACGCTAAGTTATATGGATCAGTGGTGGAATTCAATTTTTTTTACTATCGGTTCTGTGGGTGTGGCTTGGTGGGCGAGGCTGGGGAGGTCATGTGACTGGGTGGGCAGTTTCCGTAAGCAGGGCAATAAAGATTAGGCTAGAAACAACACCAGGATGTTTCTTTCCTGCCTTCCTTACAGGATTAACCCTGTAAAGTGGAAAAAAGCAAAAGGAGATTTCTTCTAACAACTGGTTCTCAGACCTGCTTAGAAAATTTACTACTGGTTCTAGCGAGCCTGCAAGAACCTGTTGAATTTCACCTGATACAGATAGTCCTTGACTTAAGACTATAATTGAGCCCCAAATTATGGTCATATGTCATACCAATCATTAAGCAGGTCAACACCTGGCCATGATTGATTTTACAACTTTTTTTGCAATGGTCATTAAGCAAATGCCACAATCATAAAACCAAAGTCATAGTTGTTAAGCGAATGCCATGGTTGTTCAGCAAATCCATATGGTTTCATTCTAAATCACAGTCTTATGATCTGCAAACAATTGTAAATATGGGCCTGTTGCCGAATGTCCAAAGCACAATAATATGACAGGAGGAATCCATTGTAACTTCAAATGGTCACTAAGGCATTGGTTATAAGTGAGGACTACCTATAATGATGCAGTTGTGTGTGGTGTGTGAACCCAGACCCATCATTTAGTTTCTAAACCCACCATTTAGTTTCTAAATGATGACTCATGGCATAATATATTGTGTGAATCCAGCCGGTTTTGGTTTAGTAGAACATATAAAACGTAGAATAATAAGAGTTGGAAGGGACTCGGAGGCTTAACAGACAGAATAACAGAGTTGGAAGGGACCTGTAGGTCATCTAGTCCAACCTATTGCTTGAGCAGAAGACCCTATAAATGATTGTCCAATCTCTTTTTGAAAGCTTCCAGTGATGGAGCACCAACAACTTCTGAAGAAAAGTTGTTTTATTGGTTGATTGCTCTCGCTGTTGGGAAATTTCTCCTTAGTTCTAAGCTGCTTAATTAAACTATGAATAAGCAAACCACCAGATGTTATGTGAACATAAAGAGGACTTCAGTATAAGGACAATTTACATTTTTTTCCCCCTTTCTTTTTCTTCCCCTCTTTTTCTGTCTCTTTCCAAATCTGGTTTCCATATTCTTTTCTGCAAAGAAGATCCCATGATATGTGGAGGATTATGTACATGTACAATACATGGACAGACACATTTTGGATATGGGAAAGATATAGTGGTTGTGTACAGGTTTATCTTCCTTTTTAGAAAATCTGTAATTTATATCCTGAGACTTTTAATTGCAAATCACTCTTAATGTAACATTAAGGATACTTAATGTTAATGTCAATTTGTTTTAATTTTACAGATATATATATATTTTTACTGTTACTTGTCTTGAGTAGAAAAGCAAGGTTTAAACTGAAGAAAGAAAGAAATGTACATATATGTGATCAATTACTTCTGTTTTTTCCAATATATTGCATTTTCCCTAACTAACCTATTTTCAATTCTTTTTATCTTATTTCCTAAAGTAGTTTTAAGTGGTTTGATTCTGCCTTCTGTTGATGTCTTTCCAGGAATAATGAAATGCTGAGTTTTCACATTTTCTCATAATCTAGAAAAGAGTCTTAATAGAGCCTGATTAGATTTCTCATTATTTTGAAGGATAGAATGCATTGAATTATTGAACTCTGCCTGACTGAATTAGATTGTGCTACATCAGTGAAATCGTCTTGGGCATTTAAATAAATAGTGTAATGAAATATCAGCTAATTTCTGTTTCAGTGCTGGCTTTTACTGGGGCTTTGCCTAGAATTTCATATTGTAATGTTCTGTAATAATCTGTTGGAAGCAACAAACCTTGGAAGCACAAACAAATCTGGAACACTAATTTTCTTAATATATAATATCCAATTAGGATGCAGAGATTTTAGTGGCCATAAAATCTATGATCAATGGAAAGAATAATCAATTGTTTATTGCTGCTAGACTGCCATCCAGTATATTTCATGCAATTTAGGTAGTACTTGATTTACGACCACAATTGAGCCCAAATTTTCTGTTGCTAAGTGAGGGAGTTGTTAAGTGAATTTTGCTGCATTTTATGACCTTTCTGGCCAGAGTTGTTAAGTGAATCACTACAGTTGTTCAGTTAGTAACACAGTTGTAAAGTGAACATGGCTTCCTCAATGACTGTGCTTATCAGAAGGTCGTAAAAAGTAATCATGTGACCTCAGAACACTATAACTGTCATAAATTTCAGTTGCCAAATATCTCAGTTTTGATCACAAGGCCATGGGAGTGCTGCAATGATTGCAAGCATGCAAAACAGTCATATGTATTTCTTTCCGTGCCACTGTAACTTCAAATAGTCACTAAACGAACTGTTGTAACTCAAGGATTAACTGTACCTTTCAGGTGGGTATACAGTTTTTGGATGAGCCCTGTAAAACCAGATGGAGAATTCCCATTCTGATCATTGCCTCTTGTTTATATGGTGGAGAAAGGAGAAGGCATGTTTCATTGTGCTGATGTGTGGATATTGCTGTGTTTGCCAAAAAAGAATTTGAAAAATAATGTCCTAAGAGCATGGTGTATTTCCCCCATTTCAGTACATTTTAATAAAAACTATTTCTTCTGAGGATGAGTGACTGAGGCCAAAATTGTGAGGCAGGCTGTAGGAAGTGTCAGATCTGCCCAGCTAGGCCCCTAGGAAAGAAAAACCCTCAACTCCATTTGAGTGAAGAGATAGGTTCTTTTACTAAGGATCAATGGTTGCAGCAAAAGTAAGGCTAGACCTGAGTATTCTCCGTTGATTGTGAAGAGGCAATCCACAGATTGGGAAAAGTACCCGTCATTCACAGATCACATGACTGAGTAAAAAGCATAAAAGGGACCAGGCCCGCCCTCCTGCCCCAGTTTCTTACTCAGTCATCGCAGATCTGAGAATTACCTCTCTGCAGTCAACAGGAAACACCAGAAAGCGTTAATAGAAAAATCTAACTGTGAGTTTAACGTGGTTCTTGACAGGAACGAACCTTTCTAGGGGCTTGTGGAGGAAGGCTGGCCGTCATTAACAATTCCTCTTGAGGCGTGGAGCCAGCGACTTTCCCATTATCATCCGCACTAGCTGCCTACGGCAGCAGAGAAATCCACACATCCCCGCAGGAGCCTGATATGTCGGATCCTTCCCTTTTCGCCCCTCCCGGCTTCCCCGGCCCCCATTTAAGCATTTGGCTGCAGCGGCAACGTCCGTGGCAGCAATAGTCCTCGCGGATTCTAAACGGATCGCTGTAGTCTCTGAGGCTTCGATTTAACATTGCGGCTTCCACGCCTGTGATCAGCGACGTGCATCTAAGCTTTCCGCCTCCCACAGGTCCCAAGGGGCTCCTTGTGAGGGAGCTGACTAGATTATCCCCAAGCGCCGCCTGCATTCCTATTCGAGGAGCAGGCTCAAGAGCACCAAATTCAAAGATTCTTCTCACAAATTTAGTTGCGATGCGGCCAAGCCTTGGCGACAGGGGCGGTCCCGGCCACCATTTTTGGGGCCGTTAATTTCTCCGCGGCTTAAGATGCAGGATAAATGGCGGAGAAAGGGACTGGGGCCGTGGCCTTCCGAGCCATGGTACCCACGGCAAGACCTGAGGCCTTACCGAGGCTGAGGGCAATGCTTCTCTCAACAGAGTGCGCAGCACTGATGTCGCTAGTGGATAGGCCGGCGCACACGGTGGCCATTTTAAATGTGGAATTTGGCGCGAAAGGAGGGCGGCAGCCATTTTAAGCAGCTTCAAGCATCTGGTGACCTAGTTACCTTGGATTCAGCTGCTAAATTATCCTGGAAAACTTTGCCTGCCTCATTAATTATCAGGCCTCTTCAAGGGCTGGAGCGTTCATATCAAGTAGGATAGGCTGGTTGTTTCTATCCAGAACAATCACAGGTTCAGACTAACATTTCTAGGGAACATGACATTGAGGGTTAATAATGGCATTTCCATCCCTGTCCCCTTTTCTTCTTGCATCCTCGTAGGATCAAGGATGGATAGTAGGACAAAGGAACCTCCCAGGTCTCTGTCCCCGCATCCAGGCCGGAAGTGCACGATGAAAAGGAAACATGTGACTTCAAAGAATCAGAAGTCAAAGAGGGCCTGTCCCAGGGCTACAGCTGAGGAAAAGGAGGCCCTGCGTGCACAAAGAGAAATGGACAAGCAATGGGCCATATCGGTCCAGAACAATATCGTTCAAGCACAACCTGCACTTATTCCCTGCCCACCATCACCCCCGGCCGGGGGTTGCCAGGTCTCAGCTCTGTCACCGTCTCCATCCCCGGAACCACAGGCAGTGATTGATGATCCCATTCCATAGGAACCTCGCAACGGTGGTTCTCCGGGGGTCCAGGAGGACCCGGTCGCTGCCTCTGCCAAGCAGGCATCAGAGGGGCTATCTGATTTGTCCTCCTCGATGGCAAACATGCAGGCTACACTGCTAACTCAAATGAAAACGATGATTGTAGAAGCCTTGGCTCATCAACATGACCCGACATCCAGCAAAGCCGGGACATCAGGAACGGTCTCACGCCATCGCAAAGCGGTCCAGCCGGGCCAGGCGGTTGATGCCACTAATTCTTCACCCTCTGCCTCTGACGATGAGGAGCTCTGCTCCGGGGATGAGGAACGTCTACTCTCAGACGATGGGGAGGACTATTCAGAGCCTCAAACTTCATCAGGTCTTTTCCGACCATCCTTGTTCAAGACACTCTTGAACAAGGCCAAGGCAATCACTTTCCTTTCGGAAAAGACCAACACAGCTGCCCATCAAGACGAACCATCTCTTAAAGAAACAGCGCAACTCCTCTTGTCCCCTCAGATTACACAACCAGAGGAGGTCCCAGCTCCTCTACTCATCACTGATTTAGTGGATAAGCAATGGGAGGTCCCAGCTGCTGGCAAGCCTCCACTAAATTCAGAGAAGCACTTTTACAATCTTCCAGCTTCCTTTGCCGCTATATTAGAGCCACCACAGGTAGATGAACCAGTAATCGCATTGGCAACTAACAGTGCGATCGTCACAGACCCGGTGGACACCCTGTGCCTAGAGGACAAACAATCGGAGCAGGTGATGCATCGCGGTCATCAATCAGCTGCCTGGGCATTGAAAGCAGCTTCGGCCGCATCATTCTTTAATAGGGCCACATTACTATGGCTTCACCAGCTTCAGGCCCATCTCCCAGCTGAGGATCTTCGTCTCCACCAGGATATCAATAAGATCATGGCCACGGTGGAGTTTTTAGCGGACGCTACATTAAATGCGGCAAAGTTTGCAACCAGGGCCATTGGGTCCTCAGTGGTGGCGAGACGCTTGCTATGGTTGAAAAACTGGCAAGCCAACCAGAAGCAAAAATGGAAATTGGCTTCTTTCCCTTTCAAGGGTACCCACCTCTTTGACGACTCCTTAGCTCCAGTACCCTCAGAGACTAAGGACGGGAAGAAAAGGATGACCTCAGGATATCGAGCTAACGAATGAAAGAAGACATCTTCCTTTCGAAGACAAAATTTTCGTTCCTATGAGGAGCCTTCTGTCAGCAGCCAACGCTTTCCCTCATATAGACAAGACCAACCTTATAGACAAGAATACACCTACCGTCTTGAACATCAACAGCAGCGTTCCTTTTGGGGCAGACAGTCCACCTACTCCAGAAAGACGTTCAGGAGCACTAGAGGAAGACCTTACAGGTGCTCGAAGTGACTCTGGATCCAACCCTCCCATTGGTGGCCATCTTTCTCACTTCGCCGACCAATGGGAAACCACAACCTCCGACGTCTGGGTGCGCCAAACAATATGCTATGGTTTGACACTGGAGTTAGAGGAAGATCCACCGAACAATTTCGTCGAGTGCAGACCTTCAAGGAACCCCCAACGTTGAGCTCTCATGCGCGAGGCTATAGATCATCTGCTGTCCATTGGAGCCATAGTTTATGTGCAGAACAGTTCCGAAACCGGGGGTTTTACTCGACACTCTTCGTAATCCCCAAGGCATCCGGAGGGTGGAGAGCCATTCTCGATCTGAAGGCCCTCAACTTTTACATCAAGTATCAAAGGTTCAAAATGCACTCTCTTCACAGCATACTAGCACTCCTGAATCCAGGGGATCTTCTCTCTTCTCTAGACTTAACGGAAGCGTACCTTCACATTCCAATTCATCCCACGCATCAACGATTCCTCAGATTCGCGTATCAGGGCCTGCACTTTCAATACCAGGCCCTGCCCTTCGGGTTGTCATCAGCTCCGTGAATCTTCACAAAAATTCTGGCAGTAATCATGGAGCATCTCCATCTGCTACCTGTCCGGGTGCATGCCTACCTGGACGATATACTCAT
>JAEANM010009302.1:0-16457 GCA_017656035.1 Myanophis thanlyinensis
CCCCTGGAGACGGCTGCAATATGATCTTCCAACGACAGCCGTGCATCCAGGAGGACACCCAAGTTGCGAACCCTTTCTGCGAGGGACAAAATCTCTCTCCCCCCCCCCACAGTCAGCGATGGAATAAGCTGGCTGTATCTGGGCGCAGGAAACAACACCCACTCGGTTTTGGCCAGGTTGAGTTGGAGCCTGTTTTGACCCATCCAATTACGCATGGCCTCCAGGCAACGGCCCATCACATCAACGGCCTCGCTGGGGTGGCCTTGGGTGGAAATGTACAGCTGGATATCATCAGCGTACTGATGAAAACTCACCCCAAAGCCACGGATGATCTCACCCAGCGGCTTCACATAAATGTTGAACAGCAGGGGCAAGAGAACCGACCCCTGAGGCACCCCACATAGTAGAGGCCTCGAGGCCGATCTCTGCCCCCGTCAACACAAATTGCAAGCGGCTGGAGAGGAAGGAGGAGAACCACCGTAACACAGTGCCCCCCACTCCCAACCCCCCCAACCGCTGCAATAAGATACTGTGGTCGACAGTATCAAAAGCCACCGAGAGATCTAATAAGACCAGAACAGAGGAGTAACCCCTGTCCTGTGCCTTTCAGAGATCATCAACCAATGCGACCAAAGCCATCTCTGTGCTGAAACCGGGCCTGAAGCCCGATTGGAGGGATATAACGCTTCATCCAGATGCTGAGGAAGCTGCCATGCCACCACTGTCTCAACAGCCTTCGCTAGAAAACGAATGTTGAAGACTGGCCGATAGTTAGACAAGAAGGTTGGGTCCAGGGACGGCTTCTTGAGGAGAGGTCTCACCACCGCCTCTTTCAAGATGGCAGGCAGGAACCCCTCTCTCAAAGAAGCGTTAATAATCCCCTGGAACCAACCTCGTGTCACCTCCCGAGTAGCTGACACTAACCAGGAAGGCACGGATCTAACGAACATGTGGTGGCATTAAGGCTACCCAGCAATCTGCCCACTTCATCTGGGGTCACAGGGTCAAACTCAGCCCAGATGATCTCACCCAAAACCGGCCCCGCCCCCCCATCCAGAGAAGCCCAGTCAGAGTCCAACCCTCCCCGAATCTGAGCGATTTTATCCTGCAGGAAACAAGAAAAATCCTCGGCCTGCTCCTGCAAGGGGTCCTCCCGCTCCCTAACCTCAAGGGTGTGGGTCACCCTAAAGAGGGCAGCCGGGCGGTTTTCTGTGGACGCAATAGGGGCGGAGAAGTGAGAACGCTTTGCCGTCCTTATCGCCACTAAATACGTCCTGATGTGGGATCATAGAATTGTTCGATCAGATTCGGAGTGGGTGGACAACCAACATATATGTGAACACCCTCTATAGTTGGAGCAATAAGTTCAGAAATAGGCAGTGAAGGATTGACAGAAAAAAAAAATATCCCACAGGCAATCAAGGAACAGTTTTCTTGTTAATGAAATATGCAATTTATTATAATCAGAGATGGAGTAAGTATGTCCAAATTCAATTAATGTACATAACGTATTAGTTTATTTTTAAGAAATAAAAAAACGTTTAGTTGGAGGCAGCATTTAAACAACTTTAATTTGATATTACATACATACACACATACATTTGTACATAGATGCCTATACACACTTTATTATTATATATTTAAATATTTTATTAAATTATTTATAAGCCACATTCATTAGTTAGGATTAGAAATGCCAAATATGGAATTTGAAGATCCTAATTCTTTTGGAAGTTTTACAAATATTTTTATCAGTAATACAAAAACAGGAAAGGATTAAAATTCAGGAGGAGAAATACCTGCATGTAAATTGTTTTACCACAGTACTATTATTATTGGATAGACCAATTATCTTTTTTCTAATATTATTAAAGAATAAGTATCTTTCTACTTGTTCCATGCTTATAATGGTATAAATAAAATGTTTTATTTTGATAGCATTTTAAAAAAAATCAAATAAAGCAACACCTCTAAGCCAATCACAAAACTAAAATATAACATTTAATTACCTGCAGGGACTAGCTGTACATTCTGCTCATCCAGTTCTTCTTCTTGTGGGACCAGAGCTATAAACCTGGGAGGATTGTTTTGACGTGGTATGTATCTACATATGGCAATCACTCCTTTCTCCAAACACTTTGTTAACAAGGCATTAAACAGAGTAGTACTTCCTGTAAATGAAAGGCCATTTTTGGTTAAATTATTATTTTTCCCCTATAATTTTATTAGGGATTATATAATAGAAATAAAGCATATAGAACTACAAAATAAAAAGACATATTAAGGAAAATAACAAATGAAAGGTGTAGAGAAGATAAAAATAGAAAAGTCAAAAAATAACAAAAGAAACTTCCCCCTTTATCCCCAGCAAGTATAACCAATATCAAGAATGTGTCACTTAAAATAAAACCAACATATCATTCCATACCTTCCCTCACTTTCTATAAACCCATCTCTAAAACCTCACCACTCCATTAGACCGATCTATGTGAAACTTTCCAAAACCAAAAAATAATCAACTTCTTGCTATATATTCCAAAGAATACTAATCTTTAATCTTATAAATTGTTTTGCTTAAAAAAAGGATCAAAGTACACCTACTGATTTCAATAAAACTTGTTAGTCCAAAGGTTCTTAATTTTTAAAGTAAACCAAATAAATACATAAAATCCAAATTGATCAAGAGATGAATTTAGTCAAATTTAGAATCCACATAGGTGAGATTAGCAGCTATGAGCAGGATAGAATCTCATGACTCCCAACTGATTGCAAACTGACCATAAAAACAGTTCCTCCTGTCTGCTCTCAAAAAAAGCAATTTTATGGAGCATGTGTGGGTAATCTGATATCTCTTTAACTCCCAAGAGATTTGTTGCCCATTTTTTGCAATTGGGTGTTTTTTTCAGACAATATGTTCCTCTCTTTTAAAAGAACATCAGTTTGCCAATAGGCTCACTGATTTTTGGTTAAAATATTTTAATGCTTTGGGACTCTTCAAAATAATCAAGAAATTATAGCACATTTTCCCCAAAATTATGTGTGAAGGTTAGTTTTGTTTTTTTATTTGACCTAAAATCTTTTTTAAATGTGGATGTCAACAGTCTTTTCCCATATTTCCTTTTACAAATCTCCATCATGTAGAATTTCATCACCAATATTAAACCGGACTTCTGATGAATTATATCAGAATCTGGGAGTGCAATTCTTTTCATTCTGTTAGATCTTTCATTAGCATTTAATACTATCAATCATGTTATCCTTCTGGTTTAGTTGGAACACTGCACTGCAGTAGTACCATATTAGCTATAGGCAGAATCAGTCAACAGTTGTAAGAGAAAAGGTTAAATGCTTTTTATGTGGAGTCCCACAGCACTCAGCATTCTCCCCCATTCTATTCAATATTTACATGAATCTAGTGGGGGAGCTGATATATGGATTCTGAGTAATTTATGATCAATAAGGTGATGATACAAAGTTGTACCTCTGTACTCGGGACATAATATGAAATGTTATAGAGGATCTTACCCAGTATCTAAAGGCTATAAGATCAAGATAGGACAAAACAGTTCAGTATGAATGTAGCAAAACTGACTATTTGTTCAAGCAACTGCATGATGGTCGGTGCCCTCCTGCTGCCTGGGACAGATAGCACCCACTCCAAAGGAGTAAGTCCACAGCTGGAAGATGGGGAGGACAGGGTTGGACTGCCTTAGGAGTAACGTTTTTCCATCACTGCATCAATCCAATACCAGTATTATGGAACAAGTTATACCCCAGCATTTAGATGATCCTATTTTATTTTTCAGATGCTATTGAGATTGGTTGTTCTGCTAAACCAGATGTTTGTATTGCACGTTGCTTAATCCGTCACTGTTATTTGACAGGTTTTGCTTATATTTACTATTAACATGGGAGTTTCTTCAGTTTTTATTACACTGTATGTTAATCTTATAAGATGACTTGGGTTAAATAAGTTAGCAACATGTAATGATGGAAAAAATAAAATTAAAAACTTGTTTTGCTAATGACATTTACTCTGGATTTATTTCTGAAGCCTGGAAATTAATCCTTTCTTATTATGCCAATAAAATTTATCTCATTCAGGAATTCTACTGCTGTTGGTATTGATGCTGCTAGTGTGTTCTGGCACTGAGTAATCCTGAAGATAAACAGCAGAGTATAATTTTCAGTTATAATTACCATTTATTAAGAACTCATCAGGATAGATAAACTGTGCAGGCTTGATATAGTGATATGGTTTCAGCATTACCAAGGGTTTAAACCCAATCAGATGCAAGCCTGGTGAATCAAATCTTTTTACTTCTTCTGTCTCTTCTTTCTCTAGCACAATCTGACGATTCCCATAAATCTAAGAAAGGAAATCAGGAAAAAGCAGCTGTTGAAAAAATGCAGCAAAAATTATCATAGTTGTAAATAAATAAGCCTATTAGAATCCTCATAACAAGACAGCACCACAAAAATAAAATTCCACACTGACTATGCAAAAAATACAGAGAAGAGCAAAAATTATCCAACTTCATACTCTACTCCTGAAGGTTACAAATTCATCCAAAATTTATCCAAATCACCCACTTTTCCCTAGCTTTAAACACAGAGTGGGATTGGGGCTAATTTTCAACAAAATAAATACATTTATTGTTATCAGATTTTTCTATGTTCCTTGAGTTCCTTTATATCCTTTTCTTTTTCCGAAGAATTCTAACATGGGAATATAGCCAGTTATATAACAACTTAAAATATTTTCAATTTATCTACAAAATTTATGGGAGAACACCAATATCACTGGTATTATTTTCTCTGTAAACTACCCAAAGACAGACAAGTATGATAAATAAAATAAACAAATAAAACAAAAACAACCAGACTGAATATGGACACTCTCAGACAGTCAAATTTTCTATCATTGGGATTACATCCCAAAAAAAGGCTTTTAGAACGCACAGTGGTACAAGCCCAACAAGTGGTACAAAAGATGCAACTACTCTGAACAGTGCAGAAAGGTGCTATGTCCATGTTCTTGCATACTCCAAAGCATATTTCTGAATTATTTCTGGCATTACACAGTCTTAGTGGATACTGCAACAAAGTATACTAAATAATCCCTATTTTGCCCCAGCCCTTAGTATCACACATACAAAAATAATTTCATTTAAAATATATAGAACTAAAATGGGTTCAAGTCCCTTTAACAGATTAGTTGGTTTTTGGATTTTTGGGTAATGGCTTCATTAGTTGTCTTCTTATTCCTTTTGATGTATTTCATTTTTTTTACTTGGAAGTAGCACAGAGTCACTTAGAGCTGGACAGCCTCAGTTTTGAAATAATGATAAACAATAAATCATATTTAGTCAATTTTCAACTAAGACATACTCAAACAAAAATAAATATTGCCATGAAAGTGATGCATAAAAATAATTCCAATTAAACTAAAATTTATAGTTGCCAAGTATTTAACAAGATCTGCTCTATACTAGCTAGGCCTAGCTTCCTGTATGTCAACTTGCCTTAACAACAGGTGTCTGATTCCTAGCAGTTTTAGGAAAGTTGTGCTTGAAGAAAAAAATATATGTACCATAATACAAATTCGAGGCATTCTAAGGCATGAATTCGTTACCTTTTGCAAAGCATCACATAAAAGCTCAGATACATAAGTCAAGAGATAATGGCTTCTACACCATTATAAATGTTGTGATGTACTGCCACTTAAAATTCTTTAACATGAAAAACAGAACATTGAAAACATTACCTGAGCTCTCTTGGTGTCACTTGGAAGAAGCAAACTACCTGTCTCACGATTAAAGGTTCGTGTTTTTGTTTTCAGTGGCTCATTAGTTTCTCTATAAAGTTTCACTGGAGGCTGCTTGACAGCCTTCTGGACTAAGTTGAAAATGCCAACGGTAAGAATTACATCTTTTCCCAAATAAAAATTCAGCCTAAAGAATAAATAAACACAAATTTAAGTTTTTGAAATCTTGTACAATATTTTAATTTCCATTTTAAAGACATGTAAAGCATATTACAATTTCTCAGCTGAAAACACAACAAACTTTACACAATTTAATATTATGTACTATTTAACGTAACTCTCTGTTATCATGATTCCTCCAAAGTCTCCCAGATTACCCTGCAAGAGGAAAGAGATATTTCTTGATACTCGCCGACTTAAAGCTCGCTTCCTTGTTTCTTTTGCTCGTACTTTCTTCTGAAGATCCTCCAATTTGCAAGATTCTTCAAACTGGATTCCTAAATCCTCATCATCTGCTGTATTAATGATGTCTCTGTAGAATAAGGAAATATCAAACCCTCCAGGTTTCTTTAGATTCATTAAGTCAAGGTAAATTCCTGCAATCACAGAATTGTGGGGGGGGGGGGTTGGAGAAGAGGTTGTTTCCTTTATGAGAACATACATACAATTACTTCATTTCTTATGGTGATCTCCAGGTATGCATAAGATAGCATTTACTAGGTAAAGAAACCTCCAAGAACTAAACAAGGGGGAAAAGCTTTGTTTTAAAAAGCACCTAAATGAGGGCAGGAGAGACATCAGAAACCATAAGTTGCAAGATGAGCAGATACATAAAGTTGAAATATTTCAAGTTTAGAACTGGTGTTTCCTAGGAAAACAGGTGTTTCTTGTACATTTAGAAAGTCAGGTGTTATTTGGTTTACCCTCCTTTTCCTGCAATATCCAGGACATGCTGAAATACTTCACATTTCTGGACTATAGAAAACAGAAGCACTCACTCAAACTGGTGATCAAAATTTAGTCCATCAGCAAGATGATCTAATCATGTGGACATGAGTCTAGGACCGTGTTGGCAAACCTATGGAACGCATATCGGAAACAACCGTCTCGGGAGCTCTCTGGCACGCCAAACCATCCCGCATACCCCTTGCAGTCCCACTGGCTCCTCATCCCGTTCTTGAGCACCATCGCACGCCAGCCAGGTGACTCCGCATCCCGTTTTTGCACACCATCATGTGCCAACCAGGTGGCTCTGCATCCTGTTCTTGCGCACCGTCGTGTGCCAGCCAGCTGGCTTTCGCCACGCAGGAGTACTAAAACCCAGAAGCATAGCATCCCAGCGTGCACGCGTGCTCCGAGAACTGAATGTCCTGTTTCCAGTATGCACATGCACGCCAGCCAGCTGTTCATCATGCTGCACTTCCAGGTTTTGGCACTCTTGCATGCGAAAGCCAGCTGGCTGGCACACAACGGTGCGCAAGAACGGGATGCAAAGCCACCTGGCTGGCATGTGACAGTGCGCAAGAACGGGGTGAGGAGTCAGCGGGGCTGAGCGGGGCACGCGGGATAGTTTGATGTGCCCTTCCGGCACGAAGGCCAGCACTTGGTGATGTCAAAGGTTTGCCACCACTGGCCTAGGACTTAAGCAATATGCATTCAACTCTTCATTCAACCACAAAAGTCTTCCTTTGCGCTACTGATAATCTGTCAGAGTTTGTTGCAGCATATCCAGCAAGCACACAAGTAAATGATTCAGCAGGATTCAATTATATATAAGAAACTGGTTTATATAATATAAAACATAATGCATGTATACAATACCCATGTAGGCTTTTCCAACATGGTAGAGAGAAGAAATAGCAAATGGAAACACAGCACAGGAATGGAAGCAAGCAACACAAGCAGGATAATGGAGGCAAGCAGGCAATGGTTTATATACAGAATCAGTTAAGATAAGCTTAAGTCACGCCCAGCCTGACTGTCTAAGTCACGAAACAGCCCAATTGGCTGACCTTGTCATCATGTCTACTCCATTGGCTGACCTTGTTGCCATGCCTCTTCCAAGTCATGAATTCTCATATTCTGACATAATCTCTCATTTTAAACTACCTCACATACTCCTCCTTGTAGAGATCAAATTGAGGAAATGTTGTTTGTTTCTCTGAAATGAGGTATCACTTTTATTCTAAATTATGTTTCATCTATAATTTGAAATACTAACCTGTTTCTCGTAGATCAGCAGCTTTAGTCCTAGCAAATTTGGTTTTAGCACTATCGTTACCATGAGGGTCATCTTCATTGGTGAACAGCATAATTCTCTTGTGGCTCATCTTGACACGAACAGCACTGAAGAGATTAGTACAAACCCAGAGTGCCTCGCCTAAGGAATAGTTGTCACTATGGCCAAAGGATTTTTGGAAGAGAGCTTTTCCCTGTTCTCCTTCATAATTAGCCAGCTCTAATACCCGTTTTGCCCCTAGTGGGAAAAAAAATATTCTCAGTTTTCACAAAACCAAAGCAATGAATTAGTGATAGTGCTATGGCTCTAGAAATGATAGGCCAGTATTTACAAATCATTGAATAGTTTGTCCATTGTATTTCATTTCCAATTTAGGAAAGTAATGTTGCTCAACATGGCAAGATTATTAGATCATCAATAATTATTTGTTTCAGTTGCTAAATACATTTATTTCAAAATAGGAAAAAGGCTGAAAGTAATATTTACAGATTAATAAAATAATCTAAATAGGAGGCTTTAAGTAGAGAAGACCAATTTGGGGAAAATAGCATTATCTAACTGGGTAATCCAATTAGTTATTTGCACTGTTTACCTAAATATTGTTTTAATTAATTTTGACATTAAATTGTACAACTTCTTGTCAGCCTTCTTCTTTAACCTATTAAGAATGTTTGAACTGCATATTCAACTATTATATTCAGTTTTGTGTCATCTGATAAGCACTCTCTCCATTTTTGCATGCAAATCGTTAACAGAAAATGCTAAGGAATAGAGGACCCAGATCCAAACCACCAGAAGTATTCTGGTAGCAAACCCACTGAAGATGATTTCTCTGTTTCCTAGGTTAATGATTCTCAAGCTTTGTATTGCCATACCCTCTTATATAATAAGTGAATTTGTGTGAACCATTCACTCCCATGAAAAAACATAAAGCTTCTATTGATATTTTAAATAATATAATAAATATACCATTTATTTTTAATAATTAACTCTTAATTTATGTGTCACAGAGGTTTTCCCACTCTGAATTCCATCACACCAATCTCCCACTGCAGGATTTTGCAGACAAAATAGGGAGCAAAGCGCAGAATGAGTATTGACAGTATTCCCACTACAATTAGGGTTTTTCTTTAATGCAACTGAGTTTGTTATGGTTTCCAAGATATCGTCACTCATAATTTGAAGATTCCTGCATTATCTATCCCTGAATTCTTTCATCACAGATACATTCCACGTAGTTTCCGCATTACCTGGATTGTTCAAATCCTGGAGAACATATATGTGTTTAAAATTCATTGAATTACTATGCTGCTCTGTTCCATAAAACACAACACCAACAAGGTCCCTCTCATGGCTGATGATTTTGTTTCTGTATACATTCTGAATGCACTGGTAAGAAAATACAAATCAGCTGGGATGGGAGAATAGAACATAAATACATCTAATTCTTTTGACAGATATGGAGTTATAATAGTCTATAGCAGTGGTGGCGAACCTTTTACTTACCAAGTACCAAAAACTATGTGCTTTGTGCGTGCCATCCGCACTTGCGTGCAGCTCCTCCACATGCGCTGCATGTGCAACTGCACCATCTGTGCATGCATGCAGCTTTTGCACGTGCAATGCATGTGTGCTGTGTGCAGACACTCATGCACACATGAGCGATTTCATGTGCATACGCAAGAGAGCTCCAAAGACCAGCTGGATTTCCTGCTGCAATTGTGTGCATGCACAGCGGAGGCCTGAAGACCAGCTGGGTCTCTGCAATCGCACATGCGTGCTTACAATTTATTGAATTATTATGCTGCTCTGTTCCATGTGCATGCTCAGCTGGGGGTAAGTTGGCTGAAAGCTTATGTGCACAGCAAGGTGGCTCTGATTGCCGTGTGGCACCCGTGCCATAGGTTCGCCATCACGGGTCTATAGTATAAATACTTCTAAGTATGATCATAGGATCTTTAGGACATTTATAACTGAAAAAAAATCTTAGCAGGGAGGTAACTTGTTCCAGAAGCCACTGCCCCATCTACTTCAGATTGGTGAACAAATTTCCACATCTTTGGTTCCCAATGTTTCAAACAGGAATGCTCCTCGGAGTTATTAAGAGGATCTTTCAAGGCCCTTCTGCATATAGAGCATATGCTGTGTCTCTGACTAATCTACTAATCAAGAAATTAAGGACATACTGGATTGCAACCTGATTTCTGCCCTCCCAATAAAGAATTTTGTCTTATCCCATTTTACAGTGCTGTCACAATGCATTTGAGAATCTTTCAAATTTCCAGATGTAGAAAAAAAGTAATCTTACCTGAATTGTCATATCAAAAGGTGTCAAATTACTACCATCAAAAGACTCAAACATGGTTCTTGAGACATCCACTAAGAAAAGTAAAGTGTCTCGACCTCCATATTTATATATTCCTACAGAGATAGAAAATGTTGCATTTAATGTCTATCATCCTATTTATTCAATCCAAACTATTGTATATTATTTAATTATAACTATCACATAATCATAAGTGATTCTTGGACAAAGGATATACATTCCTATACAGTACAGAAATTTAATGTAGCTTTTTTTTTTGGGGGGGGGGGGGGGTTAGCTCAACAGTTTACTCATGTTGTAACTCACCAAAAGACTAACAGCATTAGTTTTATTTAAAAGCAATATACAGCAGCCTGTTCTACTTGCTGTCATTTTTGAGCAATAATTATAGTAGATAAAAAGTTACCAAGGACCCTGGTATCATACCTATACTTAGGAAAGCATACACTCTTTAAATTAACATTGTACTTGTGTGCTTCCTGTAGATATTAGGGTAGCTCTGGAAAAGCCTTTTATGTTATTCAGTATGCACCAGTGTATGTTTTAGTTGTTTAGGACACTGCACCAACTTTCACATAAAAAAGGCAAAATATTACTTTTGTCACTTATCACATTTCACATAAA
Organism: Myanophis thanlyinensis; assembly: GCA_017656035.1. Taxonomy (NCBI): domain Eukaryota; kingdom Metazoa; phylum Chordata; class Lepidosauria; order Squamata; family Homalopsidae; genus Myanophis; species Myanophis thanlyinensis. The sequence goes on from JAEANM010009302.1 coordinate 10,957, forward strand.
AAAGATGTCTGATTTACCCAACACCATTGTAATTTAGTTGCAAATTTCTCTCAATGCAGCATTTCTATCCAGCAAATTAACAGCATACTGTATGCATGCCCCAAAAATTAGTCTTACCAACATTTTCAGCTGCTTCTTCCTCTTCCTCTTCCTCCTCTCCCTCATTTCTGTAGTAAGATACCCAATTTGACATGGTTCTCCTGTGTTTCTACAAAGAATGAGTGATACAAATAACTGATAAGTGAGAAAAACAGGGAAACTGTTCCTATATTCAGACTGGTTTCCATAGACAGAAGTCTTTTCACATATGTAGACATGAAGACGTTCGTACAGTCTACTTTTGCTTCAACTCAGTCTCCCAGCTCTTAAATATATGCATCAGATCATTATTTTTTCAGTAAACAGCAACACATTGCACAATTTGCTAAAACATTATGTGGGCAACAGAAATAGCTGACGTAATAACCGTGTACGAGGCCCCTGAAATATAAAGTTTTAAAAATAGATAAATAACAATAATAAAATAGCCACAGATTGACAACATCTTAGTCATTTCTCTACTCAATTCATTTTTGGAAAAAGACGCTCAGTCCCTTGCACCAAACAGATTAATAACTTTGGCAAATTCTTAATTACTGTAAACAAAATATCCTATAGATTAGAATATTGTTAGAGGGACAATAAATAAAATAAGACAAATAAATCTATCTTACATGTTACTGTATAATTACCGTATTTATCGGCGTATAATGCGCACCGGCGTATAACGCACACCTTAATTTTAAGAGAGAAGTTTCAGGAAAAAAAGTAATTTTGCAACCACGACTGAGCCCAACATTTCTATTGTTAAATGAAACATTTGTTAAGTGAGTTTTGCCCCATTTTATAACTTTTCTTGGCACAATTGTTAAGTGAATGGCTGCAGCTGTTAAATTAATAACACCGTAAACGAATCTGGTCCCCCCCCCCATTGACTTTGCTTGTCAGAAGGCTGCAAAAGGTGACACCGCAATCTTGAGACGCAGCCACGGTCATAAGTATGAACCAGTTACCAAGCCTCTGAATCGATGCTGCAAAACTGTGAAAACCGGTTGGAAGTCCTTTTTTTTTAGTGCCCCTGAAAAAACTGAATGGTAACTAAGGGTGCTGTTGTAAGCCGAGGACTACCTGTAGGACAGGGGACTCCTGTCACTTCCCTGGGGGGGATTCCCCCCCATGGCTTCTGCAGCCGCGGGGCGATGGCGGTGCTCCACGCGCTCCGGCACAGCCGGCGGAGGTTTGTGAATCCCCCCTGCATGCGAGGGGGATTCCCCCCGTGGCTTCTGCTGCATGGCTTCCGAGCAGGGCCAGAGCAAGCCGAAGCTGACTTCACCCACGCCTTCCACCCGGGAGTTGGGCGCGGAACTCTCCCACTGCCACCCACCCACCCACGCCTCGCAGCCAGACGATCCAGGCGGGCGAGAGGAAGCCCAGGCTGCAAACGGCCACCAGGCAGCAGGACAAGACGACCCAGAAGCAGCCCACACCGCTGAACATCCTGTGCAGGAGCCCGGCCGTGGCGTGGGGCGGCCGGCCCAAGGACAATGATGCAGCAGCAAGGGGCCCGGGCAGCAATGTCGCCTGCCCGCCGCTGCCCGCCGCCATTGCCCCCTTCTCTTCTTCCTTCTTCTTCCACCCCCCTCCGCCTGGCGGGGACTCCCAAGCTTCCGTCCGCACAGAGGTTCCGGCGTCGCCTGGGGGGGACTCCCAAGCTCCCGCGGCCCTGCCTGGCCGCACGGAGGTTCCGGCGTCGCTGTGAGTCCCCCCCAGGCTGAGGGGGGTTGAAGAAGAAGAGAAGGGTGCAACGGCAGCGGGCAGGCGGCATTGCTGCCCGGGCGACTGAGCCCAACATTTCTTGCTTTAAACGAAGATCCCAGGAGAGAAGGGGAAGGCCGCAAACAGGGATGGTGCCCATCCCGGCCCTTTCATCCCTCCGCGGTGGGAGCGGCCTGGGATCCGCCACCAGCCCAGCCCAGCCGAGCCACGTCTCCATCGCTGCCCACCGCTTTCCGCATTTCAGTCCGGAAACGCGCGGGCTACGGCAGCATCCAGGCCCGGCCACCTTTCGCAGCCCTGCCAGCCCAGCCAACCCCAGCCGGTCCCTGGGGACGCGGCGCCAAGCGAGGCTGGCCGGAGAGGCGGTGGGGAGGCAGGGCGGTGAGTCCAACAAAGGCGCCGGTGGGATTCTGCCTCCCCCTTTCCCTTTTGGGCAACTTTACAAAGGAAAGCTGGGAGCCCGTGCTGGGAGGCCACCCACAACACCTCCCCAAGGCAGCCCCGGGCTGGGCAGCACTCCGGCGCCAACTCCCCATCGCCCCGCGCTCCCTCCGCCACCTCGGCCAGCAGAGGAGGCTGAGTGCCACCGCTGCCTGGAGCCCTCCCCTGCCCGGACTCTCCCACTGTGGCTGCTGGGCCGCCGATGCCAGTGGGGGGGGGGTGGCCAGGAACTGCCAGGCTGCGCCGCCTGCATCGCCCCGCTGCCTGCCCGCATCTGCTGCAGCCGCCGCCCCCCTGGCTGGCACAAAAGGCACCCGCCCACCCCACGGCCCCTCTCTGGCAGAGGCTTACCTTGTGGCATGGGGGGAATCCCCCTCGCATGGGGGAGGGATTCCCAAACCTCCACCGGTCACGCCAGGGCGCGTGGAGCTTTGGCGTCAACACCGCGGTTGCGGAAGCCGCGGGGGGAATCCCCCCCACGGGGGGCGATTTCCAAGCCCCCACTGGCCCTGCCTGGCCGTGCGAAGGTCCGGCGTCGCCGCACCGGACCTTCACATGGCCAGGCAGGGCCAGCAGGGACTTGGAAACCCCACCCCAGGCTCTGCGCAACAGACAGGCTGCCAGAGCTTCAAGGGGACAGGACTCCCATGGGGGGAGATTCCCAAACCTCCACCGGCTTTGCCCTCGCCGCCCGCTGCTGCAGAAGCCGGGGGGCTTCATGCGAGAGGGATTCCTCCCCCGGCTTCTGCAGCAGCGGCGGCCGGCGGAGGTTTGAAAATCCCCCCCCCCCAGGGGAGGATTCATGAGGGGGGATTTTCAAACCTCTGCCTGCCGCCGCCGATGCAGAAGCCAGGGGAGGAATCCCCCTCGCATGGGGGGGATTTTCAAACCTCCACTGGCTTTGCCCTCGCCGCCCGCTGCTGCAGAAGCCGGGGGAGGAATCCCCCTTGCATGCAAGGGGGATTCCTCCCCTGGCTTCTGCAGCAGCGGCGGCCGGCAGAGGTTTGAAAATCCCCCCCCCATGTGAGGGGGATTCCTCCCCCGGCTTCTGCAGCAGCGGGCAGCAAGGGCGAAGCCGGCGAAGGTTTGAAAATCCCCCCCATGCGAGGATTCATGAGGGGGGATTTTCAAACCTCTGCCCGCCACCGCCGATGCAGAAGCCAGGGGAGGAATCCCCCTCGCATGGGGGGGGGATTTTCAAACCTCCGCCGGCTTCGCCCTTGCCACCCGCTGCTGCAGAAGCCGGGGGAGGAATCCCCCTCGCATGGGGGGGACTCCCAAGCTCCCGCAGCCCTGCCCGGCCGCACGGAGCCATGGAAAAACTCTGACGGGGGGGAATGCTAGATACCGACGTATAACGCGCACATGCGATTTCCGCACTGTTTTCAAGGGAAAAAAGTGCATGTTATATGCCAATAAATACTACAATTCCTAACATCCATACTGGTTATCTTAAGATAGCTCATTCCAAGTTTGCAAAATATTAATAAAAGCTAATAACTACCTTCACTTTAATAGAGAAAATGCAAACAATTTAAATACTTATCCAGTCTGCAAACTAATATTAAATTTTATGATATCATTCTTTGAAAAATAAATTGGATTGCATTTTTTTTTTATTTTTATCAATGTTTATTTTTATCAGATTTCTGTATCACCCATCTGAACTGACTCAGGGTGCTTCATATATAAAAACATATAATCATATAAAAAAGACCATTAAAATAGACTTAAAACAAAATGTAAACAAAAGTAAACAGTGAAAACGTTAAAAAAAAGAGGGAGCTCCTTCAAGCCACCAGCTACTTAGAGGATCAGATGCCAATCTTAGATTCCCCCCCCCCCCATATCATTTGGTAGAACCAGGTCTTAAGGCTCTTCCAGAAGGCCAGAGGAGTGGGAACCCATCTCACCTTATGGGGTAAGATGTTTTGTGAGGAAACAACTATTTTGCTTTACGTTTATCTATAATCAAGATTAGCTGTTGTTTTCACATTAATTTGCACAGCTTTCAAAAGCAAAAACTATTAGACAAGAAAACATAGACTAACAAATTGGAATCTAATTTTAAATATACTGAGCTCCTGAAGGACAGGCATTGACAAAAGTATATTGACAAAATCAATATTTTCTGTAGCTTAAATCCTATATATATTATATCCCAGTGGTGAAATTCAGCCCAATCACATCACATCACCCAAACCGGTAGTAGAAATTTGAAATTGGCCCCGCCCACCCGCCCTTATCCTTCCTTATATGGAACCTTCCTGATGATCCCCGATACCTCTGGTGCCTCTAAAAGCACTTTAAAGAGCTGCTTTGCACCAAACCGACAGCAAAACCAGTCAGATTCCACCCCTTATAACTTCAATTTGAAAACCTTTAAGACTATGTAAAAAGTTAATGAAGTTTCCTAAGAGGTGTGTGTTTGTGTGTGTTTCACTACCAATTTTCTATTACTAATGGTTTGTCTCACAATCAAGGATTCCAGGAATTTTAAAAATTACTTCTGCAGCTGGAAAAAGTATGAAAAAACTGCCCTAGAGAATCTTATATCAGCAATCTCATCATCCAGCATACTAGTTTATGCAAATGACCACACATTTCTTGACAACAAAATTCATCTGACATTGTTTTGGTATTTGATTTTGAAGTTTCTCCTAATGAAGTACATTTACTATATACCTGCTTTCAACATAATATAGATTATTCTTAGCTTTTTTCTTTTTTCACTAGTTCAGCAAGGTTGAGTCTGTCAGAGGCTCTCAGGACAGGTCCTTGAAGCTATTGAGCCTTCCCATCCTATCAAGTTATTTTATTTATTTGTGTCCCAGCTTTATTATTTTTACAAATAACTTAAGGCAGCAAAAGCAAATACATCGAACACACATTCTTCCTCCTATTTTTCACACAACCACCCTGTGAAGTGAGTTCAGCTGAGAGAAAATGGCCCAAGATCATGCAGCTGCTTTCCTGGTTAAAGCTGAACTAGAAACTACCTACTACAGTCTCCCGCGCGCTTTCTTATCCCGGTGCCTTAGTCACAATGATTTAGCACTATTACGGGCCAGGCCATTGTTTGAAACTGCATTCCAAGTGTATGATTCAATCTTATGCATGAATATTTTGAAACCATTTGTAAGGCTTTTTTTCTTTTTGTATATAAGGATTCCAGGTTGTATTCTAAGATCCTGTGCTGACCAACTAGCACCTGTGTTCACGGATATATTCAACCTCTCCCTACT
>JAEANM010009303.1:0-16457 GCA_017656035.1 Myanophis thanlyinensis
CACACACACATATATATATACACACACTCACTTTAAGTTATGTAGGTATATATAACTTAAAAGTCCATTTGATCATGTGATAATACTAAAGGTCCCTTAAGGACCCAAGCACTGTATAATTGCCTTGTTTCTAGAGAAGTCCTCATTCTGAACATACAGACTGCTTAATATAGCATGGCAGAGTTACTCCAATTAAATTTCTCATGCAACTATCAGGTTACAAAAGAGAAGAGTAAATTGGAAGCTGAAGAAAAGCTCCCAGTCCTGCTTCTTTTTGATCTGAATGTCATTAACATAGCTAATCATACCCTTCAAGTCCATTTATCAGTAAAAACTGGCACATCTTCAATAGCTTTGTGATTTAAAGTACATTAGAGTTGCTTCTACCAGGCAACAAGGCTTATTTTATTACATTGACACGAGAAATGCCATAGGTAAAGTATACAAACCATCTTGTCTATCTGGTTGACTCAGCTCTGGAAATTTAATTTTGCATCCTCCTGAAGTGGGCTTTAGGCACAGTAAAATAAAAGAAGCCATGTTCGACTAGCAAAATCTATACCAGTGCATTCTAAGTGTAGCATGTTGTGCATGAAGTACTTGTTTCTTATCCTTCACCAAATATAACCACAGTCTTTATGTTTAACTGCTTAATTTTGTGTCCTTGCTTTAGGCTCAAAATGATTTTTTTAAATAGTTCATAGTTATTGTGTTAATACTAGTCTGTAAATCCTGAACATTTTATCATATGATTTAAATGCTTCGTTGCTGCTATATGTGTAAGGCACTTGCTTTTGTTCATGAGCATTGAAGCTGAAGGTTAACGTATAGAAACTCTAACCAGCTTGTTCAATGCTGAGAATATAGTTTTATTGACAACTGGGGAGTATTTCCTCCTAGCCCTGATTTAGTTCACAGATATATTGCTGTGTTTGTACATAAGGGAATTATAGTACACACTAACTTGATAGGCTTTAGGTGCAGAACGTGGTAATCCATGGGAGAAGTTATATATTAATTTATTATTTTATTTATTTGTTGGTTAGAGAAGTGCTAGGTGAAAATAGAGAAGAATTCAAAGTTAATTCTTGCATAGATTACTTTAAAGGCAGTGCATCCTCATAGCAGCATGAAGGATTTAAATTATAAGTCTGTTTCCTAAACCTGTGCTTGCTCTTCAAGAAGTTTGCTCTTGCTAGCTTGTTACTTCTTCAACTGCACCTTCTACCTTCCATTTCTCTCCCTTTTATTTATGCCTAGATACTAACTGTGCCCCATCCCATTCCCAAACCAATCTAGGCCCCATGATGCTCGTGACTGCTCTCAGCGTGGTGGAAGTGCATGGAACATGTGGTCCACGCCCTCGGCCCACACAGTGGATAAACACTGCAATGACTTTGTCCGTGAACGCAATGTGAAGAATGAAGGAATGTACAGACAGGCTTATGGTTCTGGTTTCCAGACTACTGTGATGACTGACCTGTAGGACTTTTGATCTTAAGGAAATCTTGGCTGTCCTCTGGAATCACGAATGCTTTGAAGGGCTTGATCTTTAAAAGATAATCCCATATGCCAATATATCCAAACATGAATGACCAGCATAGATGTTTCTTTTAAAATGTAGATGTTTTCCCACTGGTGGTTTTACATTGAAGAGGAAAAAAAAAAGGATCTATGCGTGCTTTTCTTAATGGGGAGGAGGTGGGTAAAGATGAAATGGATTCTTTTTGTTTTTGACAAAGCTGCTTATTCAATCTATAGAAACCAATATTTTGCTCACCAAAGAAACCAACAATGATTTAATGATTCTGATCAGATAATTGTTTTCTGGGTTTTGGAAGAGAGCAAAGAAGTCTACTGCAGATATGTAATAGAGCAGATTTAAAAAAATGTTCTGTTTGGTTCTCCTGCACTTTTGATAATGTGCCTATTAATAATGTTATAAAATTATGCTTTTTATATCAAAGTACTTTCAGAGAAACGTGAAGGAATGCAAAATAAGGTGCTTGAAGGTTGCTTTCTGTTCTGAGATTCTTTGTTTTAATGCAAAAATCTATTAAACGGCAAAAGGGTTATTGAAATAACTACAAAGTTGCCTCTGCTATATTCCTATTGGTGTAATGCTGTAATGCTATCCCTGTGGGATCGATTCTTTTATGCTCAAGCATACCCAGTAAGACAACATCAGCTACAAAACCAATGCTTGCTTATACTTACGCAATGCTCATCTTTCTTTTTTTTTTCATTGTTTTGTGACGTGAAATTGCATCATTAAAAAAAAAGTGCTTCCATCCTAATTGGAGTGAGACGTTAACTTCTGATCAGAATGAGATATATTGTTTTCTTTTTATATTTATCCCCAACTTGTTTAGCAGTTCCCTTGATAATTGGAAATTTGAAGACCTGTGTCTGATATGTGGGGTACTACACAGTTTTGCAGAAGGGGATCTCATTTTGCTGTATTAAAAGTACTTTCGTTGCAATCCCATGGTGGTGTAAGATTACCTCATGTACACTGGAGATGTTCCAAAGACTGAAAAGATGTCTGCCTGTTGCGTCAATTTCTGTACCTTGTCACTGAAGCTGAGAAAGGCACTTCATCAAGAGATCTCAGACCAAAAATTGGAGGTTTTCCGGAAGTATTTCTGGTTCCTAGAGAAATTTCACGTGATCAAAGGCCTTATTTGCCCTAATCGTATCCTTGAACTGGGGAGCATTGGTATTAGTAGGATAGAAGCCACAAAAACAGGACTACATTTTGCAGGGGGATGGAGGAAGCAGAGTGACATATCTCTTGCTTTGTTGGGGCTAATTGTAAAGGAACTGGTCTTGAAAAAGTTATAATAAATCTATTAAAGGGGGAGGAGGGGTGGGGGGGGGGGAAATTACACAGAGGAGATGAAGGAAATCTGAGAAGTAACCCAGACTAACCCCAACTTGATTTTGTTAAGGTAAAACAGAGAAAAGAATCCCAACCATCCTTGCTTCTTAAAAGGGTTTTCTTTGAGGGGCTGACATCAATCTAGAAAGTTTATCCAAGGTAAAACACAGAAAATCGGTAAGCTTTCTAGATTGATGTCAGCTCCTCAAAGACCTTTTAAGAATTTGGGATTCCAGGAATACATATGATTTTTTTTTTGGGGGGGGGGGGGAGAGGGCAGCCTATTCACATTTCTCTCTGCCCATCTTAAACAAAATCAAGGTGGAATTATTTTGAGTTTCTTTCCCCTGCTTCTAACACAAAACTGTGATCTTTTCTGCACGTCCCCTTTAGCAGCTCATTTTTTGCTTTCCCCCTTAATAGCTCTCATACATTTCCCAAAATCAAATCTACATTCCTTTACTCTAACTCAGGGGTGGGCAATTACGGCTCCTTCATGACTTGAGGACTTCAACTCTCAGAATTCCTGAGCTAACCATGCTGGCTCAGGAATTCTGGGAGTTGAAGTCCACAAGTCATGAGGGAGCCATAATTGCCCACCCCTGCCCTAATTTAACAAGGCTTTGCCAAATCAGATCCTACTTCATTTACATTTTTGTAAATGAACACTTTGAACTGATTTGATGTGAGCTGGTTTTTACATTGACAAATATCAATTTCCAAAATGATCAATAGCTATTTTCCTACCCTTCCTTCATTTAGAAAAAAAAGCTTCTTCCCCTTATATCAAAAGAGCAAAAAACAAAAACAAAACCCTAGAACTTACCTTCCCTAATTTTCTGGTATATAACTTCTCATTTGAAAGAATTTGCTGGAATTCTTGTATTTGTTGTTTAACAGTATTAACAAATCTTCCTAATTGCAGTTCTGAGGAAGGCATTTCTTGGGACAAATGGCTTCCAGCACAGGCTGATACCAAAATCCCAATAGACTGATATATAACAATAGCTCTTATAGGTGACAGAGGTACTTAAACAAAAGCGCAGTTTTAAAAACTGCTGGACTATGTTTGACATTCAGTAATTTGGCATATGTGGCTAAATGCTGGAAGTATCCTTTAAAAAAATGCATATAGACATGAGCATCATTTTTCATTTTCCTCAATTGAGAGCCTTGAGGAAAATGCTAGAAAACATTTGCTCATCATTGTTAGTCGGTAAACAAAATATTTCAAGGTTGTGGGAGCCATTTTTTTTCCTCACACAGATCTTTTCAAGTATCCAGATGAAATGGCAAGAAAGCAGTGCAGGTATGTGTGAATGGTGAAGGTGGTGGTGAAAAAACTAAATTATGTAAGCTATGCCATATTTTAACCAAATTCTGTTATGGCTTAGTATGAACCCAGCTACTTTGCTGCTGAAAACCAAAATCAGACCAGATTATTGCTAGAGCTAATATTTTTTAAAGTGACAGACAACAGCATTTGTCTGTCTCTCCTGAGATTTTAAGTGTTCATGAAACTTTCATAGCATTTATAGCAGCCTAATAATCCAGCTGCAATGAAATCTAGCTTTTTCATGCACTCTGTCTTGGTTTCTCCCTCCCTCTTTCTTTCTTTAATTTCCAACTTCATTAACCTGGACAGCACAAAAATTTTGCTCATTGTGACTCCAATGATGTTACTGTCTAATATCGCATGCTGAACCATACAAGGTGCTAATTCAACTAAGCTCACCGGCTTTTTACACAAATACCAGGAATCTTTAATTATTGTCTAAACTGAGGATTTCAGCTGAATGCAGAGTAACTACCATTACCATTAACACTAATCAAAATCTGAAACATTGTTTTTCTAGTTCTTTGTGATCTCACCTTAGACCATGGTTAAAATTCTGAGTGATAAGAGAAGTGAAATGGTATCATTTGTATTAATCACTCAAAAGAATGAAACATCTTATGCAAACCACAGCTATCTGGGATTTTTTTTTCTAACAAACCAGCACTGGTTATTGGTTAGTAATTAGTGGCCTCCTGTTCTGCTTCTACACTGCAAAGAGATTTGGAGAAATGCAATACTATTTCTCTGATTTTATAATTATTTGCACCTGCTCAAAATCCTGAAGATTGATAAGAGAAGTGAAGTCCTTTTGATCTTTTTAATACTCCACAGACACCATATTTCAATTTGAAGCTTTAGAAGAGATCAGAAGTGACATATACTTTTGTAGCTCTCCAATGGACTACTTATCAGCTGGTTGCAAATGCTCTGGATAGAGGGAATTGATAAAGGTCAAAAAAAATAATTTCAAAAATCATAATGACCTTATCAAGGCTGATACCAACATTAGAAAGCACCATTTTCCTCAGTGTCTTTCTATCCATTCCAGCCCCTCTCCCTGCATATGTACCGACTGAAAAGAAAATCCAAAGAGATGAAGCAGGTACAGCAATCCAGTTCTGTAGGACTATTTTGAGTTCTTGTATGCAAGCAGGCAAAAGAGAAAGTTAAATTTATATTAATCTTCTCTCCTAAATTTGTATGCCGTTACTGGGTGAAATTAATTGACCCTGATACTAATCCTTGGTACTTTTCGGTTAACTAGGATGTGATCCCAATCTGTAGTAACCCTTTACTGTGTTTGAAAACACAATAGAGCAATGAAGCCATTGTGATTTTAGAGGGATTTCTGCAGCCCTCCACCTGCAAACTGTAAATGCTGCCTAAAAACATAACTTTATTCTATTCTATTCTATTATAAAAGGAAAGGCAGCCACATATAAGATGGAAGCACCTTACAGTGTTTCTTGCTGTCCTTGGATTGCTCAGCAACACAAGATAGTGACTGCTGCATGTATTGGGACTAGATCAAGTAAATTTTCTCCCCAAAAATGATAATATAGTTCAGTGATTTTCAACCTTTGGAATATGCTGGCTGGGGAATTCTGGGAGTTGAAGTCTACACATCTTAAAAGTTGTCAAGGTTGAAAAACACTGGTCTAATGGATGTTAACCTCTGGTGGTGGCATGATTTATCTTATTTTGCTTTCTGTTGTGATTATGTAAAGTATGAAAAACAATTAAATTCCTATTGTTTGTACTTGGGCTACAAATATACCCATACACAAAAAATGTGTGTCTGTCATTCACATTTTGTTGCAGAAGCAACTATGTGTTGTGGCACTCAGTATTTTGTGAGCAATTGTCATACTGTTGTAGCAGGTAGCAATGGATTCATGAAAATACTTCTGATTTTGTTTGGTCTTCATTTTTGTTTAAAACTCCACATTTATCTGTAGTAGGGGTATGCAAAATGTTTTGAATTCAAATGTTTCAAGTCTGCCTTTAGAGGAAGTGTTTTGACATCATTCTGAACATCCTGGAAGTGTTTGAGCTCAAAACGTTGCTTTGAAATAAAAATGGACTATTTTTTGCTCAGAACACTTCCAAATTAACAACACCAGAATCCTTCTGGAAGGATTAGGTAGAGTAGCTTTGAAACAAGTGTTCAAGCTTGGTCCATCTCAAATTTGATTATTTTTTTTGTAGGTTATTTACCTACATTAGTTGTAAGCAAATTAAATGCAATTAAAAATAGTTAAAAATATGAACACCTTCAGCTAAGTATGACTACTTACTTGAGAGAGAGAAAGGAAACGTTGTTTAAATGCTAAAAACCTTTTATGTACATTCTCATCATTTTAAAAAAAATTGTCAGGAGTGTAAGTAACATCAATTCAAAGGTGTATAATATACAGACCTGCTTGAATTTCTAAAAGTCTTATTTCCTTTTCCTAGCCTATGCAGCGTGCCTCTGACTGCTGATTTGCTTGATAGCAAAGAAATGTTGGACACTGGTACTGACAGTGCTGCTGGTTTTCCTCCTGCTGAGGGATTAGTTGAAACGTTGGAAGGGGGAGATGGTACAAAGGAAGCCCCCTCTGAGAATATAGATCTTGTTGGTAAGGCACCGTCAGACACTTGGGTCACTTTATTGGTAGGCTGAGTGGCTTACAACTGTGCCTCTGATGTGTTCTTACACTATGAAATAAGCATTTTTAACGTAAATAATCGTTTCTATTGACCATTGATTGATTGATTCCAGATATTCCAAAAAAAAAAAAAAATGCAGTGGCAAGCAATCTCTCCTTCTTTCCCTCATAATTTCTTTGTTCAAATAACAATCGGCTATGATTTCTTATCTCCCCTCCCCGCGCATGCATGAGCTTGTTTTGTTTTAGCAGCATTTAATAGTGAATTCTATAAGTGCTCTGCAAATCTATGGAGATTCTCAGTCATCCAGGTCATGGTTGCCCCAAAGGTGCTTTTTTTCAAGAGGCGACTGGACTTTCTGGTTTTTCTTTGAAGATGTTTCGCTTCTCATCCAAGAAGTTTCTTCAGGTCTGACTGGATGGTGGGAAATGGAAGGATTTACCATATATTCCTTGCAGACAGCTGGTCATTTGCATCCTTTTAGCGGGTCGTTAAGGTCACCTGGAGGTTTATCTGAAATACACTAAGGCAGAAGCTTGTCCACCCCAAGGATAAAACACCCTGACAAAAACTGAGCAAGGTGGTATAAATGCAGTGAGCCATTTGCAGATCTGTACATTGGGGAAACAAAACCACCACTTCATAAACGCATGGCACTCCTAGGAGCTCAAACATATCAGGACTAGACTCAGCAGTCCATCTGCATTTAAAAGACACAGGCCACTTTTGAAGATAACAAAGTTCATATGTTGGACAGAGAGGATCCAGCTGGTTTGAAAAAGGGGTTAAAGAGGCCATCTGTGTCAAAAATAAACAGCCCTCTCTCAACAGAGGGGGAGGGATGCGATATCTATCTCCAGTCTGCAACACAGTCCTTTCAACAGTTCCAGGAAGGCTCCACACCCATTTGCACCACTCAGGTGACACAGATAAACTTCCAGGTGACCTAACGATTGCTAAAAGAATGGAAATGTCCAGCTGACTGCAAGGAGTTATACATCCTTCCATTCCCCACCATCCAGTCAGAGCTGAAGAAGCTTCTTGGATGAGAAGCGAAATGTCTTCAAAGAAAAAAGAAAAACCAGAAAGTCCAGTTGCCTCTTGAAAAAAAGCATCTTTGGGATAAGTGCTCTGCAGTGACCAGCTTGCACAGTCCTGTATTCAGGGAAGTGCAGGCATTAGCCACGGAACTTATTTTGCCATGAGTTATTCTTCTTGTGGCCCTGTAAATAGCAACATATTGTCCCTGTAATGACTGAAAACTTCCAAAACTCTCAAGCTTTCCTTGAAATTATCTCTTCCAACCTGCCAGATACGTAAAACTATTAAATTTTGCAGAGATTTTCAGATAATGTAGCTACAAGTGCCTCTTAACTGTGATTGTATAGAGAGCATAACAGCAAATAACAGTTACAGATAAGAGAAATCTGTTTTTACCGTGAAAGCAAAGTCAAGGAATGAAATGCCAAAAAATTGTAGCGGTTTCTGTCAATCTTAAGTTCTGTATATCCAGTTTCTTTCTTCCTCTCTTCTAGTTGATGAACCGACCCTGAAACTGAAGCACCTGGAAACTGAGTTCACTCCCGTATTGTTTTCCTCGTCTAACCTAAACATAAATTTCAGCAAGCAGGTATTACATACTTTCTCTTCCCAGAAATATGGGGTCAGGGCTTTTGTTATATTTGCTTCCCCCCCCCCCCCAATAATGTTTTTGTTCATGCAAGATAAAAACTGCTATGTTTTGCATCTTAACGACCAAGTTTGGTAAATTGAAAGCCTGCAGGATTGGCAGTACCACGCTCATGAAGGACATGCTGGCACAGAAGGGAGCAATTAATTTTTAATTAGATAGGCATTCCAATCTCTCTAGCTTCTGGAATGCAGGGAACGATAAAAGCTTGGCTTCACTATATTTTCCATGTGTTTAGGAAGAAATAATATTCTGTATCTATATCTGCATCTTCTAACGGACATTCTGTAATGAGCAGTAGGTGGAAAAATGTGTTTTGAAAGAAGCAGCTTAAGCTATATTGAAAAGCAAAAAGTTGGAGAAGCACATCAAAAACAGTCTTTTGGGACCACCACAACAGAGTCAAAGACAGTTTTTCTTTCATATTAGAATCTTTGTTCATTTCTAAAAGCTTTCAACATAAAAGATTAAAATTCTACTTCTTAGTGTATTCCTAAAACACAATACTCTGATATACAGTAATTAAGTTAAAGAATCTGAGCTTATCTCAGCAATCATCCTGTTTATAAGTATAATAATGAAAACTCGTGAGGGTGAGGCCGGGCAACTGCACGGTACATTTTCTCTGGATGCATTTCAAGGCATCTTTGGACCTGCGCTTAAGCACTGTGACACAGTCAGCTAAAGTAGGATTAATGCCCTTGGCTAAAATAAACACTAGACAGTTTTCAGGAAGGAGATCTGACCTGACATGTTCCTTTTTCCTTAGAAAAAAATAATTACCTAGGAAAAATACTGCTTCCTGTCATTTGAGACAACCAAATATTTATTGTGAGATGAGATATGTTCACCTTGCTGAGTTAGCTCTATTAAATTATGGCAATCTCTAAAGGAAAAGGCCTCATAAGGCATTAAATATGTGCTCAAAGCACTGAATCAGGAATCCATATATTAACAAGTATTCATTCGTTTGACTATAAAGCAGGAGGATAAATTTTGAAAACTAAACAGAATAAATAAGTAACGAGCAAAACTTTCACTTTTCTCTCCTTTCTACCCAACTTTGCTTAAGTAGTGATGAAAACTGATTTGGAGGAAAAACCTTAAATCAGCGTTGTTGAGAAGGGTACAGATGGAGAATAATTAAAAATCTTAATTGTTTTTTTTGGGGGGGGGCAAAGGAAATTTATATAGAAATGAATTTCAGCGATATAATACAGGAAGAATTAGATCTTACATATGAATGCTGAATGAAAAGCTTGGGAAATATCTTTCTTTGATATACATCGATATGTTGAAAGTTGATTTAATCAACCCTGCCTGATGCACAGTTCTATAAAATAGTATTTGCCTCTTTTGAATTTTCAAAATTTTTGCATATTGTTTTGACTGGGTATCATCAGAAGTTCATGTGGGTTCTTCAGATTTAGTGCTTCATTTGAGTTATCTATTAGTAGGCTGCCAATATGAAAAAAATAGTTGCCCTTCCCTAGTTCAGTCAGTTCAGTCAAAGTGATAACTGGGGCAAGTTGTGTAAACATTTCATAAAACAATCAGAGCTGATATGGGCCAACCCTGTTCAACATAAATTTCACAAATGCTGGCTTTCGTCATCACAGTGAGATTCCTACCACACAGTTTTATGGCATGTCATTCCCTCTTTCCAAATAAAATTATGAAGACCTCCATTACAAATCACTGATACCAATTACAAAAAGGTACAAAATGATTTCTAAAGCTAAGCGGCTCTAAGAGTCCACAAGCAAAATTATATTCTTGCAATGATAAGATTTATAATAGTGAAGCTTTCAAGGAATACTTAATCCAGTGGTGGCAAACCTTTTCGGCACCGAGTGCCAAATGTGATTGTGCATGCCTGTGTCTTTTGCACATGTGCAGTCGCACAGGAATCTCACACATGTGCAGTTGTACATGACTCATGCACATTTTTCACACAGCCCAGCCTGGGAAAGTGGCCTGGCCTGGATCACCCATATTTAACAGGGGACGCAGCCTGCTGAGCCTCCTTGCCTACACGGGTGGCAAAGATAGTCCAACCAGGGGGGCACTGAGCCGAGAAGTGGCGACGTGGACTAGACAGCCCAGGGCATCTCAAACCCACGTCCTCCCTTCTCCCTCTGTGGCATTTAGTCTCGCCAATGCCTCTGCTCCCTATCATGTTGAATTGCATGGCCTGAGGAAGGCTCCTGCAAGCAAGCTAGCGAAGAAGCCGGGAAGTCCCAACTCCTTGCCCCTCTGCCCAAAAGTTTGCCTGCCTTCTGCTGTGCTTTGGCAAGTGGGATTACTCTCGGGCAAACAGCTGAAAGAGAGGAAAACTTTCTAAAATGAACACAAGTTCTGTGGAGAAAGATAGCCACAGCCGCAGCTTGTTTCATTTTAAAAGTTTACCTGCCTTCTGCTGCTTCATCTTCTCCCTCTCTCCAGGGTTGTTCACAATGGCACGTCACACGTTGAATGACTTTGTAAACATAAATGCTCAATTCAGATGTTTATTCACTCAAGCTGTCTTTTTCACTAAGGCCTACACTACAGCTATACAAATTAAGTAAATAAGTAAAATGAAGTTCTGATAACACAGACTGTCAAAAATATGCAAAAATTCAGAAAATCCAAAGGGACCGAGTACTTTCTTTGTAGAACTGCATAGCAGATAAGTACACCTATAAATTAGCCCTGTTTTGTAAGCCTTTTGAGTATGTTCCACCTGCATGTAAATTTCTTGAGCCATAGCAATTGTCCACAGTTTAATTGTTTATATACTTATACACGCATGCACAGAGTTCAAAAATGAAGAAATATTATTTACTTTCCAGGGTTTCAGCATTTTTGTGCTAGATATGAATAGAAAGGAAAATGTTCCTTATTTTATAGGAAGCTTTTATCTTTGTTAAAACTGAGATATTGCCTATAAGATTAGATACCAAAATTCTTTAGTTACTGAGAAAAAGAGCCCCACATAGATACCTTAGTCTGTTAATGCAAACAGTGGCTTGGTCTTATCTCCTTAGTATAGTTTCTGTTCAGGAATAGTTTTACTGCTGATTATCCTATATTTTACATGGAAACAAATAATAAGGCAAAGTCCTGGTCCAAAGTATATATAATACATACATTATATGCTGGTTGCAGAAGCTTATTAATTCTTTGTGTTGTTCTTGCTGACTGTTTGCCTAATGAGGAGTGCTGTTTATAAATGTAGTTTTGTTTATTTCTAGGAGGAAGTTGTGAAACTGACAGATAAATGCCTGAACAATGTAATTGAGAGCCCTGTGAGTACCTCTGTGCGTTTGCCTCCGGATATTAAAAGTAATATTTTGAAGGCCCAGGTGGAGGCAGGGCACAAAGTAAGTGCGTTGTTTCTGTAGTGGTCTTTTTTTAATATAAAAAACTAACCTTAATTTTCTGTAATAATTTGAGTCAGTACTGATACTTTATTTATCATTAGTCTCTAATTTACTTCAGATAATGTAAGCATCTGTGCAGAGCCTTCATAGTCTTCTATGGCCTACAGATGTGTTGATAGAAGCCCTCTCCTTCCATCTGTTCTACATGAATAAGTGTCTTCTCAGTAGATGGGAGCGGGATGTGTTACAATGCTGGAGGCTTAGGCAAATCTGAGGATACTGCTGAAGAGAACCAGAGAACAGTTGGTTGAGGTCATAGCATTTGTTATGCTGAATCATCCAAATAGAAGTTAGAAAAGAGGCATCTTATCATCCAGATCTAAGGAAGGAGGCCTGTGCTAGAGAGAAATTGCCACTAGTGTATTCAACCTTCTCTCTGAAACATTCCAAGGCTTACTGAAAAGAGTCTTAAGACAAGTTGCCGCAGCCAGCACACCTCGGCAAACTCACCCTGGCCAACTCAATGCCAGACAACTTGCCCAGGACAACTCGACGCAGCCAGCTTGACTCAGTGCGAGACATTTCTCAACTCGAGATAATTGTACTGTTACCCGCTGCTGTTTCTTTGACATTTTATAATTTTTGTCATTCACATTTCATTTTGTCCCTTCTTTAGCATCCTTTCTTTAATGAGTCTATCCCACCATTTTTTTTTCAACATTTCTTTTGATGATATCTCGTATTGAGTTATCCCATTGCGAGTTGTCCTGCGGCAAGTTGACTGAGGCAAGCCGCAGTGAGTCATCCCATTCCATACTGAGAAAAGGAAGAAACGTCTGGATTCAGCCCATTTCTCTGGGTTAACTTACTGCTATGTTGAAAATATCTGTAGAGTAAAGGAAGTGTGTTGCTGTTTCTTATCCCAACCTCTACCATCTAACTCTGTTACAGTGGAAGCATCATAATCAATCTTCTATCATCCAGAACATTCTCCATCCAGACACAATGAGACCAGAAAACCTGGATGCATGTCATACCCTACAGTGGTGTAATGCATTTTTAGGAGCACATAAGAAATAGCAGAGATGGGCATTTGTGTAATGTTAGGCTGTATTGCTTTTGACCTGTCAGTGGGGAGAAAGGGTTTTAGATTATATCCTCCATAAAATTAATTTTTCTAAGTCGTAATTGTGTTTCTTTTAGGTGGTGAGGGAAGGAAGCATATCTGGCAACAAGAACAACAATATTCAAGATACAGCTGGAAGGTATCAATATGTGCTGAAGATTTCTGGTCTGTGGTGTGAGCAGAATGGAATAATAATGGAAGAAGCCACTTGTAACAAAGTTCTGTAAAACTGATGTTAGTGGTTTTAAAATGCATACAGGATTTGGGCGGGAAATATTATTAACCCAACTTGCATTGTTGTGGTTCAGTCTTGTTTCTGCTTAGTCTTTAAAAAGGAGGCCTTGTGTCTTATTTGACTGAAATTTTAGAAAATTGAGTATCTATCCAGCAAAATATTTGGGAGAGATTGCTCTGTTGTTTAAGAAGGTAGCATTGATGGTAAACTTCCATGCCTTGCACCCCCTTCTTGGGGATCTTTCTGTCAGAAGTTTGGGGGGGGGGGAGTCTCAGAATGTAGAGATGTGACCTACAGGTAGTCCTTGGGTTACATCCATTCATTCAGTGACCGTTCAAAGATATAGTGGTGCTGAAACAATGGACCTGTGACCATTTATTATCAGCATTCCGCTGCCTCCACAGCTCCATTCACTTGTGCTTCCTAGCACCTGCTTGGGAACTCACCCCTTCGGCCTGAGTTCCCTAGTACCACAGTACCCACCCACCCTAGCTGTCACCAGCAGCCTGCTTGGGACTCCCGCCTCTTCCTGCTTAACAACCCACGTGATCCTGGGGTTACAACTGGAAAAACCAATATTACTTTGCCAAGCATTATAAATTCTAGTCTCAATTGCCCTTGTAATCCAAGAACTATCCATATAAATCCCTATATCCTTTTTCATTTTAATAAAGGTGTGGTTAAAATTGATGTGTGTTTAGGAGGGAGAGAGAGAGAGAACACTAAAAGATGTAAATATAAATCTCTCCAGTCATAATACTGCACTCCTAAGCACTGTTTATAGAGCTGTGTCGCATCATACACCTTCTCCTTGTATTGATGGTCTGGCAGAAATCTAAAACATGAGGTAAATGTGCTTATTCGGTTGCAGTTTTCCTAGGTTATTAACTTCTCTTTTTCTTGCCTCAATACTGATATCCATGATGAGAAAACATGTCCAGGAAATGGTTTGCATTAAGAGAGTCCCAAGCTGCTTTGTTTTAGTTTTTTAATGCTGAAAGAATGTTCTTGGCAACAATGGAAAAGAACACAATTGTTACATTTTTGGCTCTGCATTATTTTAGAAGCATTCTTCCGTCAGGAAAAGAGAAAAACAGCCCCCTGAGATCCCTCAGCCCTGTGTGTCAGGAACCACGAGAGGGACTAAAAGTGATCCCAGTCACCAATGCCTTCATTCTGTAAGTCCTCTTGTGGGCGGGTACGTGGGTGGGTATTCCCACTGGAAAATGGGAATGCATGAATATCTAGGATGAAATAATTGAAGAACAGTATGTGGAGCACCTGAAGTTCTCACTCAGTTAATTCTGGTAAATTCCAGTCAGGTTAGGATTCTGTCTTTCTGTGGGAAACCAAACAGCCAGAAATTTGGCCTAGTTTCATTCTTAACTTGAGTAGAAGATATGTGCCCTTCTAATGAATATTGCTTCTTGTTGAATTGGCAAAGGAAAGACCCCTTCCTGAACCTTCGCCGCCCAGGTGCTGCTGATGGCGAAGAGTGGCTCCAGCAAGACAAGCATGCGCTCCACTTCGCCAACTAAATCCCGCGATGGAGTGCATGCTCGTCTTGCCAGAGCTGTTTTTCGCCAACAGCAGCACCTGGGCGGCGGGAGAAGAGCCGGCGTTGCTGCTGCGGAGCCGCGTGCGGGCGGGCCCCACCCCCCCCACTCCTGCCCGCCGCCCTCTTACCTTCTCCAGAGCTGCTGCGTTCGGCATCCCACGCCTGCAAAGACACGCGGGGGAGGGGGGGCTGCGGGAGGGGGGGTGGGGGGAGCTGGGGGAGGGGGAGTAAGGGGGGCTGGGGGAGGGGGAGCCCGTCATTGTGGCCCGCGAGTCAAAAAGTTTGGCCCACGAGTCAAAAACTTTGCCTACACTTGTACTAGAGAGTTGGCTATTTTTTTGTATATTGTTTATTCCTTCTACTTGGTCACCGAAAGCATAGAGATCAGCAGAATCATAGATTCTGGCAAGGTGTGCTAATTGAACCCTAAATTAATCAAGTTTCCCCACCACCATACTGTGCCTCAGGGGCACAATATGGCTTAACAGGAAAGCAAATTATTTGAGCAGAAGCTCCTGAGATCAAGAGATCATATGGCACTGATTTCAGAGACTGCCTTTGCCTCAGTGGTGAAATTCAGCCGGATCGCACCACATCGCCCCAACCGGTAGTAGAGATTTGAAATTGGAAACCCCCCCCCCCGCCCCTGCCCTTATCCTTCCTTATATGAGCTTTGGGGTTGTTTTTTTTCTTACTTACCTGAATCAGTTGTTTGGAGCGTCTACGGAGCCTTCCTGATGATCCCCACTGCCTCTGGTGCCTCTAAAAGCAGTTTAAAGAGCTGCGCTGCAGCGCGTTTGACGCACACGCACCGAACCGGTAGCAAAACCGGTCGGATTCCACCCCTGGTTTGCCTCCAGGCAGGAATTGAAAGTGACAGCAGTTCCTTCACACATGCTCTGTTCCATGCGTGTTGTTGTTTACATCTTCCAGGAATGAATTCAAGGAGAATACGACTGCCCTTGACTCCAAAGATTGTGCAAATCCTACTGATCTGGCTCCTAGAGAAGAGGACGTTCTTGTAAAGGTATGTTACTTTGTGGCGAGCAGCGTGGGTCTTTAGAAGTGCAAGATGAGAAGTCCCAAGCAAATTGTTTGTGTTAAACAGAGCAGTAATTTAAAACTTGGTTCCTGGCATAGGTTCCTGGGACAGATTAATATTTGGAGTATAATGTTAAAATGAGTTGTGCAATTTCTGTCAGTGTGTCCCTATTCCCCAATTTTGCTTGTAGGTACAGCAGGGGTTATGAAAATGGCAAATGAGATCTTTTTCATGCAAGGATTTTTACTATCAAGAGAAGGGAAAAGAGTAGGGAAGGGAAGAAAAGTCCTCTATGTCCTCAATCTGCTCATTCCAATATATACATTATCCCCAAATACAAATGTATGGTCTCCCCTTCATTAAACCATAAATTGGTATCATGTATAGAACCTTTAGATTGTGAGAAGAATGGTTGGAACTGGCAATGAAAATGTGATATATTAAAATATTAATTAAAATCACAAAATATTAATCAGCTAAGGCATTTTTTAATTTTTTTTTATTATTTTTATTGAATTTTAAACATTTATAACAATACATAGAATAATAAACAATATTCCACCCTGTGC
>JAEANM010009304.1:0-16456 GCA_017656035.1 Myanophis thanlyinensis
CTATTCATATTTTTATTCTATTTCTATTCTAAAGTAATGACCAGAAAAGTAGAGGAGGAAAAAACCTAAAACCTATATGGAAGTGAATGCAAATCAGCTCACATTATTGATTTCATCATTATCTTTAAAGTATTATCTTGAATGCTTTCTGCCATCTGCTCATAACAGCCTTGAACCTGACAGGTGTGCCACTAAGTCAAGATAGTGTAGTACTTAATTTGGACCAGGGAGATCCAAGTTTAAATATCTACTTGGCCACAAAGCTACTTTTAGATGCTGTCTGGGGAATTTTGGAAGTTGAAGTCCATATATCTTAAAATTGCCAAGTGTGATAAACACGGCTTTAGATGTGGAGCAGTTACAGGTAGTCTTTCACTTACAAGAGTGTGTTTTGTGACTGTTCAAAGTTACGGTGGCACTGAAAAAAGTAAATTAAGACAATTTTTCACACAATCCTTGCAGCATCTCCAGAGTCACATGATCGAAATTCAGATGCTTGGCAACTGGTTCATGTTCATTCTGGGACATGTGATCACCTTTTGTGACTTTCTGACAAGCAAATGGAGAAGCTATGTTACTAGCCTAACAACTTCAATGATTCACTTAACAACTGTGACTAGAAAGGTTGTAAAATGGGGCAAAACTCATTTAACAAATACCCCACTTAGCAACATAAATTTGGGGCTCAATAGTGGTCATAAGTTGAGAACTGCCTGTACTTTCTCACTTTTGAAAGTATCTGAAAACTACAGTAGTTAAACCAGTAGCTGATGCAGATATGGAATTAAATATTTTGAAAATGTTTTTAAAAATGATACATGGATTCATATTGTTGTTTTAAGTTGTTTTAAATATTTTATTCCCTATGTAAACCACTCTTCCCTTGAGCCAACAAACCTTTTCATGAACTGCTGCAGCCTTTGTTGGCTCAAAGGAGAACGGTGCCCACCATTTTGAATTATCAGCAGTCTGCTTGTGAATACGAGTTCCAACTTAGCACATAAAATTCAAGTTAAAGACAGATTTAGGAACAAAATTTGTTCTTAACTTGAGGACTGCCAGTCTTTTCATATTAGCCAGAATATCATTATCACAGAAAAATATTAAATTGTTGACATTGTGCATAGGCTATTACTGTTTACTCCTAAGCCTTTTTGGTTAAGGAGTAGTACTTATTACTAAGAAGGTGCTTAGGCTGAACGAATCTGATTATATAAAATGTCACATCTCACACGAATGCACAAAAGTATGGAAGTGAAATGGGCGGAACTCTGTCATACACATACTTACTAGATGTTAATTATATGCAGATTAATCATTCAGCCAGGTTTCCAAACACATAGTTTGTGCAATAAAGACAATTTGATCAAGATGTTAAAAGTATAAAGATGCTTATTTTGAGTAGAACTCCACTGATTCATTAGTCCAGCTTGCTTGAGTTATCATGTTGGCCTTGATCACACAAATACCCTTAGTTTTAGATCTTTCCACAATGCAAAAACACCAGCGATCTATTTTGCCAAGCCTGAGTCTGGTAACCATCAAACTAGAATTCCCAGATAGCTAGCTGGGGGAAAAAAGAGAGTTCTAATCTAGAAGGTACCATATTCAAACTTAGAAAAGCAACTGTATTAGAATGATCAAAATCATTTGCATGAATTAGGACAATTATCTTTATGAGTGATGGTCAATTTGGAAGTTTTGATATAAATTTATGAAACAATTTGCTGTTCTCATGACATTATTAACATGGGAAAAACTTGTTCTTTTTGGAAGAGAAGCAAGCTACTTTAGAAGTCAAGGATTAAGGTTTTATTTTTTATTTTCCCCATGTTAACACCTTCCCATTTCAAAGGGATCAGTCAGCAAACACGCAGTCCATGATACCTTGTACAAAATGATTGCCAAATGAAAACCAAAGGTATCTGGGAGCCAGCTTAGAAAGGAATAAAACTGTCTTCCTGCTCAGCTCTAATTTTCATGACAATCAATAAAGGGCACCTGTTGGCTGAAACATACAATTCTTGTTGCGTCAGTGCCTAAAGCCCTCGATTCACCTCTGTATTATTGAAAAACAATACAGCCACAAGGAAGCCAGCAGGCCTCCATTATCAGACACACCTGATTCAGAATTATTTCCTTCTTTTCTTCGTTGCTTCCTAAGTTCAATTGGAGAGTTTCACTCATTACCCTCCCCTGCTCTTCCCATGTTAAAAATTGATGTCCTGGTGGAATTCAATAAGGGTGGCATTTCTTTACCAAGGCAGCAAGAGGATCAGGAGGGAAGCATCAGAACTGCGGGTGGGAAGGGCAAAGAAAGAGGTGGAAATGGCCGGCTGGTTCGCCCGCTTCCAACAAAGCAACAGAGAGGAAGCGGGGAGAACATCTGGCAGGCAGAAAGACAGCTGAAAGCAAGGTCAGAAACAGGACTGGTGCTCAAACAGGTCATTTTATATGTACTTTGGGACTAAACAGTGGGATGAGGAGGGTGTAATGCTATCCTTTTTCTTTTTAAGGCTGCTAAGTTGGCAAGTTCTGCTATATAGTCCTGTGTTCAGCAGCAAGCCTGTTATGAGAGTGGTAAAAAATATCTGCAATGAGTACCACCTTCAGACTTAGGTTGACAGTCGAGTTCAGTGGCTTTTAGAGAAGGTAACTAAAGATGCACAGAGATCCTATATAAGCTGATAAGGTATACCAACACCTTTGCTCAGGTGTCACAGTATCTGTTGAGTGTTTGAAATGAGAAACGGCAGCGGTCTGAATGAACAGGAAAAGAATGAACAAAGCACCGAGTGTTAAGTTACTTGTAATTAACATTATCATGAAACTTCCGAATACACAAAACAACCTAGGGAGTTTTTTTGGCTTTAAATTATCACTTCTTCCCATTATGAACTGAAATCAGTAGCCAGCATAAACACTCCCAAGATATACACGCTGCAGGCACTTAGTAGTTTATTTTATCAGTATTGCCACCAAGTATTCATGGACAATCCCACCAAGTCACCACGATCTGAGCTTGAGAGAAAGTTCATCGTATTTTACTCAAATGTCACAAACATAAATGTCACTTTGCAATAAGCTGTAGGTCAATTTAGGTAAAGATTGCTGTTTTATCAAGGATCATGCTTGTTCTTCCCTATTGCTGGAAATGTTACTGAAACTTAAGTTTGTATGATTCCACATGTGCAAATGTGCAAAAATGATTCCAAATTGCATGCAAATGAAGCATATAAAACGGGGTGTGTTATGTGAAAAATAAACGGTCTTAAAGAAAACAGTCTTAAAGAAAACAGTGACCCCTAATGGCTGAGGCTGATTTTATTTTTATTCTTTGTTCAATCTGGTACAGATAGTCTTCATTTTAGTAACCACAATTGGGACCAGCAAATTGGTTATTCAGTGAAGTAATTGCTATGTGAAACTGCAATTGGGCATATGATCTTACTTCAACGTTCCTTTGCTTTGCACACCTGCTAAGATTCTAAATGTCATAAAGTTATCACCACCATTCTAACTGCAAAGTTACTAAATGAGGCAGTCACTAAATGAGTACTAATTGTGTTTTCATTACAAATAAGAAGTTTATTTCCTTCCTAAGCAGGGGGTTGGACTAGAAGACCTCCAAGGTCCCTTCCAACTCTGTTATTCTATATTCTAAATTACGGATTTCAGGATAAATGCTTGAGCAGCAGCCACATGAACCTTATTTTTGTTCAAAAACCATTTCAATTATTGTATCATATATGACATAATAAAAATCTGTTCTATATTTCTGATTGTTATATAATATTTAATAAATTGCCAATTTATCCTTTAAAATTATATTAAACAGCAAATTATGTTGCTTTAAATAGTAGATATATGGTCAACTACTTTGTTCTCACTGACTCAAATAAGAGAGGGAATAGTTTACCAAACATCAGAAGTACAATTCATAAAAAGTTTCTGCCTTGCAGCCTTGCTAAATATCCCATTTGTTCCTAATTTGGCTCCATGAGTGTTGGGCTGCCATTAAACATAGGAGTCTCACTTGGGTATCAATCACATTGTACTTTAATATACAAATTTAGTAATAAATGGTCTAGTAATTTGTACCATCTGTACAAAGAGCATTCATGTAAAAATACAAGAAAATAAACAATAAAAACTCAACATAAAACATTGGGCAGAAATTGTTTATCAAAAGTGATCACATAGAGCCAACAAGAAGCTAGCTTATATTCTAGTATTGTACTCTAACATTGCAGCAATAAGTGATTTCTTCAGTGATTCATCCGCAAATAATACAGTACAGCTACTCATATTTTATCCCGACACAGCAATTTTTAAGAGACGGAAGTTTATCTTACAAACTTACAACTCTTACAAGCCAGAATTGATATATTCAGTTCTTTCAGTTTATGTCTTAGCAGAAAACTTCTCTGAGGAAACCAGATATTCAGACAAAAAAAGGTGGGGTAATCTTAGTTGGTTCGTGAGCTATGTAAGAACATCTATGTTCATACATCATGCTCTGTGATAATTTTAACCATGGGTTATTGAAATCCACCATTTGGTTGACAAATTAACACCAAGTATTCACACAATTTACAATACTAGAGTCTGTTAGCAATCTCAAAGCAGAAATGGCGAAAAAGCAAGGACAAAGTACACAATAGAAAGTCATTAGACAATAATTTCAGGACTCTTTAATAGGCAACTAAGCACAAAAAGCATACTTCATACAAATTCATAGTCGTTAAAGGTATTTTATCAGACAAATCTTTTGTTACAAATATAATGTAACTTGTTGGTAATTTGAAACCAGTGCCCACAGAAAATGTGGTTTTTAGATACGAAGTCCCTCTTAGCTACTCTTTAGCTTGCATTGTTATCTAAATCTCTTATACACTGTGTATCAAACACAATTATACTCCTTAAAAGAGAGAGGAATCAACTTTTAGCTCCAGTCAACCATTCTTCTAACTAAATGTTCTGGTTTAATCATAAATTTATCTGAACCACTTGCAAAGTTTACAGCTCATGGCATGAGAATCCTATTTGTTTGTTTCAGTTTTGTCTAAATGGAACAAATTCAGGTAAATATGCAGATGGCAGTAACAATGACAATAATGCTATAGAAAATCTCTAGTGAAAACATGGAATGCTTTCAATCATAGTGCCATAAGTTATGCAGACAACAGTTTGCAACCCTACTAAAATGTCAAGGAAATCCAGACAAGATAATTTCAATGGACAATAATCAAAATATAGCATTTGTGCATGCTTTGACTGAAACTTATATGTTGGGAAGTTTCCTTGCCATATCAATATATAATTGGGATCTCGTGCATAATTTCTATCATTTATGAATTTCATCTAATGTTATATGAATAGACTTCCCTTTGCACATTGAAGCTCTATCTTCCTCTTATTTCCATTATTCCCCAATTCTCCTATTTACCAATAGGGTCCATTCCCTTGACAGATGAATATATTTGGACGTAACCTTGTGTATCTATTAATAAGAATCAAGGGAGCTCTTTGCATGAAAACAGGGTAAGCTTATGCAGCTGGGCATCCTCACCTCTGTCTAATTATTAATAGAATTATGGGTATAATGCAGATATAATATATGCTATTATTTTAGTTTGGCTTTTCAACACAAAAATCTTTATGGTATATAAGGTACGAATGTCTCCAAATTTCTATTAGACAAATAGGTTAGTAAAACAATCCTTGTCACTGACAATCTATTCTTCACAATAGTTTACAAAGAGAAGGATATAGTGCTTTTTCAAACCAATTTAGAACACTGGGAGAATATGGGCCAAATTTCATGCTTCATATGGAATTTCATTCTCATATCTTACAACCAGCTCTGCATCTCTTCTTGATATCTCTCTGGATCAATGAAAGGCTTATCAATAGATCGGATCATTATGTCACCACAATATACACATTCAGCTGCCACAATATCATCTATGTCAGCTTTTGTCTGTTCTCGACTTGGCTGACCTTTTCCTTGACCAAGAGTATCTACTGTATCCTTATGGCGGTGATGGGATTTGGAAGGCTGGCTGGCAGCCAGCATCTTCTTTTGAAGGTCTTCCAGCTTAGCTTGCTTATAGGCAGGCAAGTTTGGATAAACTGCCTGAAGAAGGCAATCATAGTGAAACATGTGGCCACAAAGGAACAGGTAAAAAGGACGGTTTAGAAGTGGAAAATCACACGCTGCACATTTTTCCTGTGGTTCAACAGAGCCATATTTGTTTCTCATCTCCTGAATGTCCTCCCTGATCCTTTCAGCACTTTGGGTGGCTTCCTCCATCTCTGTCTTCAGCTCCTCTATGTGCTTGTTATAGGCCTCTAGAGAGTTGCAGATGGCTTCCTTGAAGTGATCGATGGTGACAAAGTCTGGGAAGAAAGGCAACACATCTTCAATCTTCAGCAGGTTGCAACTGGAAAGGCAAGCCATGGCCTTCTTAACATCCTTCTCTTCTTGCACAACATGACGAGCAATCTTCAGCCACAACTTTTTTCTCAACTCCTCGTCCTCTTCAGGAAGATCTGCACAGGATTTTGCCATGTCTACATCCACCTTAAAAGAAAGAAGGTGGAAAAAGAGAAAAGCAAACAGTTATCCTTCTATCTCCTATCATAAAAAACACCGTTGAAAAAAATGTGTGGGAGATAATGTTGAAAGCAACAACACAGGTATACAAGAAGAGATATTTGTAGATATATGTCATTATCTTCAGCCAACACCGGATACTTCTTTTCAGTAGTGGCAGATCATTTTAGAGAACAGATTCTAAGATGCAACAAGCCTAAAATTGTAGGAAAAAAACATTTTTTCCCTTAACCCATCCCATTCCTTTTTTCTGAGGAATTCCTAACCTGAACTGTGCCTTCAATCTCTGTTTATGTGCTTCCCATGGACAATGTTATTTGTTGTTGAGATAAAGTTAGATTCAGATCCTTGATTTATAAACAGCTGCTTAATGACTGTCTAAAGTTACTGCAACCTCAGAAAAGTTATTGATGACCCATCCTCAAACTTACAACTATCCCGCTACTGCCACAATCACATATTCACATTCCAAGTAGTTGATAACCAATGTGTATTTACGATTGCATCATCCTGCGGTCATGTGATCACATTTGGTGAGATCTTTGCCATTTTTTGCCATTGGATAAGCTAAATAAAGATTTACAGTGAATATAGAAAGTCTACACAGCCCTGTTAAAATGCCAGGCTTTTGAAGTATAAAAAATTAGTTGAAGATAAATAACTTTTTCTACCTTTAATATAACATATAAGCTCTATAATTCAATTGAAAAACAAACTGAAATGTTTTAGGGGAAAAATAACAATTAAAAAACATACAATAATGTTGCACAAATTGTGCACGTCTTATAAGGAAGCTATGGCTGTGTTCAGAATTAACCAATCACATTCAAGCTGATGGTAAATAGTAGTCAGTACACACCTGTCATCAATTAACATCAAAGGCCAGCTATATTTTGCAAAAAAACTGACATCAAGTGTGACAAAAGCATGTGGGAAAATGTATTACAGTCTGATGAGAGCAATGATGAACCTTTTGGTCGTAATTCCAAAAAGTGTGTTTCACGAAAATAACCAACACCACTGCACATCACCAAAAGTACACCATATCCACAATGAAGTATGGTGGTGGCAGCATTATGCTTTGGGGCTGTTTTTCTTCAGCTGGAACTGGTGTTTTATTTGAGAAGAGAATTATGGATTGTCTCAAATAGTCAATTTTGGCACAAAACCTCTCTTAAAAGGAGATGGGGCGGTATATAAATACGATTAAAGTTAAAGTTAAGTTAAAGTTAAAAGGCTGATCGTGAAGAGGAATTTTCCTTTCAACATGGCAATAAAGCACACCTCCAAATCAACAAGAATGGCTTCACCAGTTGATCATAGCTTTGGAATGGCCAAGCCAGAGATCTGAATCCAATTGAAAATCTGCAAGGAAGATTCACAAGGTAAAATGTTGCCAAGCTGATAGGCTTCTACCTTAGAAGACTGAACGTTGTCATAAAATCAAAGGTGCTTCATCAAAGTATTAAAGGGAGTGCACACTTATGGCCCCCCCCCCCACTATTGGAATTTTTAAATTTTCCCCCTTAACAGTTCAATTGAATTGTACAGCTTATCTGTATATTAAAAAAGGAAAATATTCTGAAATTGATTTATCTTGGTCTAATTTTTTTACATCTCAAAAACCTGGTATTTTAACAGAGGTGTGTAGACTTTCTGTATGGCATGATTTGTTTAATGACTATTATAAAAACAGTCATAAAATCAAATCCAGTCATATGGTAACATGATTTGACTACAATGACTATCAGAATTCCGTGCTCAATTGTGATTGTTGGTCGACAACTATCTGTAAATAGGCCTTCATCTAATACAGCAAGATATTTTTTCATATTAGAGAATCTGTTCTAATAGTGTTTACTTTCTAATTCATTCTTGGTCTTCAGTCAACATTTGATCCTGCCTACCATTTCAGCTTAAGAGATCCTGAAATATCAAGGAAAAAAATTAAGGCAACCTGTTATTTATACGGAAGCACGTTTACCTGTAAAGCTAGATCAACAGCTTCTTCATACATCTCCATAACTTTATACACGTGAACACAAGCTCGGTGGTGGCTATGTTCTGCACAAAGCCTAAGTGCGTACTTCAGGTCATAATGGATACTGTCAGCGAAGGTCCCAGCATGTTCCAAGTAGGAAAGTAATGAGTCAGGCCGACACAAAGCATAGAGTGACAACAAATAATTGTGAATGGCCTCCTGAGTTTCTTCTAGCTCATTCACACAGAATTCCATGTATCGAATGGCTTCGTTGATCTGCTGCGTACTCCCACTCTGACTGTAGGTGACAAGAGCAGGAATTAGCCTCTTGGGATCTAAGCCCTTGCCCATTTCAATCCAAGCATCTACCACTTTCTCGGGCATATGCTGGATCAAAATTGGAGAAAACTTGTAAAAGAGTTCCTCATTCTTGATTCTGGATAGAACTTCTAATGCTTTCTTATGATCTTCATGTTGACAGTAATGGGTTATCACTCGCTCATAATCATTCATTATGACAGCAAAGTATACCATGTGGTCTGTGTCTGTGTCCCCATGACTTGCCAACAGCTCATGAATAGTTGATCGATTGTTGCGGAGGGAGTCTTTGATTTTGGGGCTACTCAAGAAACTCCGGAACTTCTCCTTGGTTTTCTCATAGAGATCTCGCTTTGACTTATCCCCATCCAGCACCCCCAAGCGATTTAAATATAGTTCAGTTAACCAAGTGGTCAGCAGAGTTATTTGTGTTGTTTCAGACTGTTTCAAGCTAGCCAGTTTCTTTATCAAAAATTCCATCAGTGCCTCTTCCTGTTTAGCTTCAATAAACTTAAGAGCAATCTCCTCAAAGTAATTTTGGGTCAGTGCATAACACTTTGCACTTTCCAGATATCTCTTGTTTTGGAAACAGTATTCTGCTTCTTTTGCCAGCACAATATCTAAGCACTCGGGGCGGTCTTTGCAGTACTCTTTAGCCAAATCAAACTTGTTGATATTCATGTACATCTTCCATACATCACGAGATTCTCGCTGAATGTTATACCGAAAGACAACTTTCTCAGTGTGAATCCAGATTTGTCCAAATGCAGGATCTTTGATCATACGCTTTAGTGAGCCAAACTTTTCTAAGAACACGTCCTGGAAGACAACTTGCCCATTCAACGTGCATACAGCCATCACTCTATCAGGAAAAAGCAGCAGAAAATGAAACTGGGTGAGCACTATGGAGATGGGTTTATTGGCTAGTGTGTCTACATCAGAAGGATATTCCCACACTTGCTCACCACTCAGAACAGAATCAGGACGCCCATAATCCAGAGAGCCATACAAGACCCCATTTCCCATCATCCAAGCAAAAGCGCTGGGAGAAGAACGAAGCTTGGGAGTGTAGAATGCAATTTCACTGTAGCCAAGACTAGCTGGAAACTCTCGAAATCCAGGCAAATGATCTTCAGGCATGCTAAATATGGTGCCAAAGCCCTGAGGCTCTGACCCTTCCGGAATCTTGCCAACAAACTGGAAAAGCCTCTTATGGGTGGTGGCAATGATAAACCATTTCCCATCAACTCCTCGTTCTATTTCAAGGCAACAGACTGGGGCAGGACCAGTTTCTTCCTCCAAGGTATAAATCAGGCGGAAATACTGATCAGGATTAGTGCTAAAGAGACTGCCTTCAGAGACCGAAATCTCAGCCTCGTATATTTGGCCTTGTGATGTTCCAACCAAAATGGGGCCTGTGTTTATCTCTGTACCAAAAATTTTATTCCAACCGACACTTTCAATCAAATGACCTTTCCAACGGGAAAGAAGCCGTATCTTTTGAGTACTTCTATTCAAGTAGAGACACTCACTGCTATTCAGGGCAATGATAAGATGAGAACCTATAGAGAAAGAGGAAGAGGAATTAATCTAGAATTACAGGAAGGACCAAATGCCAAGCTTGGATGTTGAAGGAAGGCTATGAATTTAGATTTTATAGAACTCAAATATTCAAAAATATTCAGAACTGTATTTGTCAGAGTCCTGTTGGATAGTTTTAAAGGCTCATCTATACTAGTCAGCATCCAGCTTTCAATAGCTTGATTGAAAAGCCATAAGAAAAGCAAGAGGTCTTTTCATGCTTTTTTTTCCCCTTGTATTTTATTCTTTGATAAACTAATAAAAAAGTTGAATGCCAAAAAGCCATAAGGAAAACAAAACAGTAGATTTTCTGAGAGAAAATATACTGAGATAAAATTCAAATAGTCAGAATTCAACTAGTTTATACTAGTTACTGAAAATGTAAAATAGTCTTCTGCAATCTCTATTATCTTCTTACCTGTGTGGTCCAAGAAAAGCTTATAAACACTGGCTTCATCTTTTCGTCCAAGTTCAACCTGATTAGGCTCGTCAGCCTTGGCTACGTCGAGTCTGCACAGAAAAGGAGAAAAGCGAACTCTTGAAAGGTGGGAAGAAAACGGGTAGAAACACTGTCATAGTCTATTCTTTTATTGAGGCACAAATACTATTTATTAATAGCAATAATAAACAGCACAGAACCGGACTATCGGAGGGATAGATAGATCTTGCCTGAATCTTCCTAGTTACCTGAATGAGCCAGAAAGGCACTTTGGAAAGTGCCCCATTAGAGAAGAACTTCACCGCCTGGTACTCGTGTAACTCCAATGAGGAGTCATTGGGTTCACTTTCCCAGTATGATTTCTGTAATTTTGACTACCAAAGTTTGGTTTGTGGACAAGTTATTATAAAAAAATATGTACCATATTTTTCAGTGTATAAAATGCACTCACACCCCCTAAAATTGGGTGGAAATTATGGTGCGTCTTATACACTGAATACAGCTGTTTTTGACCTCCCAACCTTCCCACGTGTCTTGTATTACCTCTCCCCAGCCCCCAGAGACATTTTCCAGGCATCCACAACCCTCCGTATGGCTCAACTTTGCCAAAAAACAGGCAAAAGGTGGGCCGTTTTTTGGCAAAAATGAGCCACACGGAGGGTTATGGAGGTCTGCAAAATGCCTCTGGGGGCTGGGGAGAGGGAAACCAAGACATGCGGAGGCCAAAAACATTTTTTTCTTGTTTTCCTCTTCCAATATCTAGGTGTGTCTTATATTCTGGTGAGTCTTATACTCCAAAAAATACAGTACTCACTTTTATACATGCAGTTAGTGGGCCATTTAATATTATTTTCACTGTGAGTAACCAGTGACCAATTTTTCTTTTCTTTCCAACAATAAGCTTAACCTTAAACACAGATTAACACAACTGCTGTATTTGCATAACATGTTATGCTCAAATAAACAATGTCATGGTCAAATGTGACGGTCTGGTTTACACAATATGCAAGAAATTACAGAATTCCCGAGATGGAGAGAACGACAATCTATCCATCTTCTTTCTAGCCTACCGTAATTTAATATGTTGTGCAATATGTAAAATAATAAATAAAATACAAGATACCAAAAAGCAATTTATTCAAACACGAAGAACTCCAAAAGCAGTCTTGAAAATTGACAACCTCAACATTTCAATAAATCTAGGCCGGGAGGGGGGGCTTCCTATTGTCTCTCATATTTGAAATTACTTTAATGCTAGGTCATTTTTTTAAAATTTAGCATAGCATAATCTATTCTCACTGGCAGAAGCTTTACAGAAGCTGAAGCAGAGAGGATATACCCATTGTTATTTGGGTACAAGTTTGTTTTTCTGCTGAAAATATCAGCTATAGATTCTAAGATTTTAACTCCCAGAATACTATCAGCATTTTTGTCCAAGTGTGGATGGGATACAAGATTCATTTTCACAAGTACTATTGGTTGGGGGTTTTAAATTATTTTTAAATCAGTTTTTTAAATTTGTAATTTCTAACTATTTTAAATTTTTAAATTTCTAATTTTTTATATCAGGTTTTTAATTTGATCGGCCACCTAAATTAGTTAATTTTAATTTGTTTTTAACTGTCATCTATGTTTTATTTCTTTTAGATGGCTGTACACTGCCCCGAGTCCTTCGGGAGAGGGGGTGGTATAGAAATTAAATTAATAAATAAATAAATTTTCAACAGCAACAGCAAGGTACAAGAAATGAACAAAAATATCAGCCATATTAATGAATACATAACCTGAAGGAGAGGGCAGAGATGCATAAAGCACTATCATGAGTCAGTATAGATTTCTATTTAAGCATGAAATTTGGAGATATACGGATATATATGGAGATATATATGGAGATATATGTATCTGCTATAATGTTAATGGGTGCAGCAAAATGGAATGATAATTCTGACAGCACAGACTCGCACTGGTTTCCAACTTTTTCCAGACTAATTCAAAGTCTCCATGGTTATTTTTAAAGTCCTAAGTGACTTTAGATTCAAAATCTGAAGGCATCCTTCTCTAGCTATAGAAGCCTGCTCTACTCTTAAGATCTGCAAGGAAGGCTCTCTTTAAATATATTGTATTCATGATATGATAATCAGAGAAAGGATATTCTTACAAAAAAATGTTATGCAAAGATGCAACTGGCTCTAATCTTGCAATTATTACAGTCTGATTCAAACTTTTTCCCCACCTTTTTAATGCTTTAATTTTTTTATGTTTAATAAAGCAGAGACAATTCTGTTCTAATTTTTTTGAGAGATAGTCTATAAATATGTAAAGAAACTCTTAAGTAGTGCTTACCTAAATATTATGTCTTTACCAAGACTCATACACAGTTGGTTAGATGAGACAATCATACTATTAATCTTCTTGGGAGGTGTGAAGTCAATTCTCTGCTTATTAAAAATTGGTGTTTCTTTTTCCAGGCGAGCATTTACATATCCTTAAAAGCAGAAAATAAATCAATAATTCTTAAAAATATAATCAAATCACAATACATCCCAAGATTTTACAAGGTTTTATCTCCCTCATTCCAGTCCTAGAAAATGAAACTTTCATTTATGCTAATTAGTTGCTATTACTATTATTACCTGATCGATTTTGATTCAATTTTTTCCTCAATTCTGAAATAACAGGGAATGGAGTGAGGAGCAAAATAGATGCCTTAAGTCACGCGGGTCAAACTCAATCGCGTCATGTGCTGTATCGTGACTTTTTTTGCCTTTGTGGAGCCAGGGTGGGCGTGGCCTGCGTGTGACACATCCAGCCTGCAGACTGCCAGTTTGTCAGGCCAGCCTCAAGTTTTAAGATACAATGTTAAGGCATCCACCTTGTAATAAACCCCAGATAGCCCCAAAGTTGATCCTGGTGCCCCTTATACTTTTACAGTCCCTTTTGACATGACATGGCACACAACCCATAAGGTGATACTGCACTTTCCTAGTAAAGAGTAGAGTATCAGTGAGGAGATTTTACTAAGCAGAAGGAATGTGTACAGGTAATCCTTGACTTATGAACACAATTGAGCCCCAAATTTCTGTTGCTAAGCAAGACATTTGTAAATTAATTTTGCCCCATTTTATGACCTTTCTCACATTTGATAAGTGAATCACTGCAATTGCTAAATGAATGTGGCTTCCCTATTGACTTTGCTTGTTGGGTCACAAAAGGTAATCTCATGACCCCATTTATGACTTCAACTGTCACAAATGAGTCTGAATTTTGATCATGTGACCATGGGAATGCAGCAACAGTTATGTGAAAAATGGTCACACCTGTAAGTGGATTTTTTCAGTGCCATTGTAACTTTGAGTGGTCTCTAATTGAACTGTTGTAGGTCAAGGATTACCTGTATTATAAAGCTTGAGAAACTTCAGTATGTTTAAGTCTAATCTTTTTCAAAGTTTTGCCAAAGCAAATATATCTCTTCTCAAGATCAGAAAGAAACTTCACTGCATGCAAGCGAGCTGGAACATTACAGAATCCTTATGACAAAAACCCAGAATGTATGGTCAAGTACAAATAGATAATGTCAGAGCTTTCCAAACCTCATATGGCTTTAGATATGCCCACTTCTCTAAGCTTATGTTTCTTACAAATATACGAAGTACCAGGAAACCTTTTAAATAAGGTCTGCTGACAGGATATGCCCAATTTACCACAGGGTAAGTAATAAGAAAGGGACAACCACTTGTGGGTAAAATAATAGCAGTTTCACTGGGACCGGAAAGGGGCTTTTATGCAGAATTGTGAGCATGGGAAAATTTTACTGGTAATATTTATTCAGAAGAACAAGAACCACAGCAGTCTTTTTGTTTTTTTACAATTAAAGTTGGGCATTATAAATTTGTTTTTCATTTTACTAGAAAGAAATCCTTGTTTCAGAATTTGCAAACTGTTTCATTTCTCCAAGCAACTGGTCTCATGCCACTTCTTTTTTGAGAAGTGCCCTAAGAATGGTCCTCCTGGCATATCATACAGCCACCTAGTGGCTGCCCTCAATAATAACTCTTTAATGTGAAGAAGGGCACTCTGCCTTAAATAGAACAGTTTCAATTTCCAATTAATTATGTTTGTTTAAAGGGGTGAAACAAACACTAAAGAATGGGAAGAAACTGTGTAGCTGTAAAGTATAAGTCTTAAGTTGTTGCTCCATTTCTTGTTTTTTTTCAACTATCATATGGGTAGTTCTTGATTTATGACAAATGAGCCCAAAATTTCCTTTGCTAAACAAGACTTTTGTTAAGTGAGTTTTTGTTATGTGAGTTACGACCTTTCTTGCCTTATTTGTTAAATGAATCAGTGCAGTTAAGGTAGTAACAGTTTTTAAGTGAATATAAATGAATGGCTTCTCCATTGATGTTGCTTTGCAAAAAGTAACCACATGACTTTGGGACACTATAACCGTCATAAATGTACATGCAGTTGCCGAGCATCTGGATTTTGATTATGTGATCATGGAGATGCTGCAATGCTTTTAAGTGTGAAATATGATCCTAAATCACTTTTGCAGTGCCGTTGTAACTTCAAATGGTCACTAAATTCAGGACTACCTGTCTTTAC
This sequence comes from Myanophis thanlyinensis, assembly GCA_017656035.1. Taxonomy (NCBI): domain Eukaryota; kingdom Metazoa; phylum Chordata; class Lepidosauria; order Squamata; family Homalopsidae; genus Myanophis; species Myanophis thanlyinensis. The sequence goes on from JAEANM010009304.1 coordinate 15,544, forward strand.
CCTCCTTTAAAATTACCTAATAGCTAATGCAAAAGAAGCCCTCCATCAAGGAACTGAATGACTACAGACCAGTTGCTCTAACATCTGTAGTTATGAAAACCTTTGAAAGGCTAGTGCTGTCCCTCCTGAAAACCATCACAGATCCACTGATAGACCCCCTGCAATTTGTATACCGAGCAAATAGATCAACAGATGATGCTGTTAATATGGCTCTGCACTACATCCTACAGCATCTTGAATCTTCAAAGACTTACACAAGGGTCCTCTTTGTAGACTTCAGTTCAGCATTCAACATCATCATTCCAGACATTCTTCTAACGAAACTAAACCAGCTATCTGTACCTGAAACACACCTGTAAGTAGATCATAAGCTTCCTAACAGACAGGAAGCAGCAGGTGAAGCTAAGCAGAATCACATCAGATACTTGTACAATTAACATAGGGGGCCCCCCAAGGCTGTGTGCTCTCTCCACTTCTCTCTCTATACCAATGACTGCACCTCAAAAGATCCATCTGTTAATTTACTCAAGTTTGCAGATGATACAACAGTGATTGGTTTCATTCGAGACAATGATAAATCCGCATACAGACAGGAGGTTGAACAACTAGCCTCGTGGTGTGACTGGAATAATCTGGAACTGAACACACTCAAAACTATAGAAATGGTGGTAGATTTTAGGAGAAACCCTCCCATACTATCACCTCTTACAATACTAGACAACACAATATCGACAGTAGAATCCTTCAAATCTCTAGATACTATCATATCACAAGATCTAAAATGGTCATCTAATATCAAAAATATAATCATAAAAGCACAACAAAGAATGTTCTTCCTGCACCAACTCAGAAAGCTTAAACTGCCCAAGGAGCTGCTGATCCAGTTCTACAGAGGAATTATTGAGTCGGTCAT
>JAEANM010009305.1:0-16454 GCA_017656035.1 Myanophis thanlyinensis
ATTTTATTGGCTGTAAACCGCCCCGAGTCCTTAGGGAGATGGGGCGGTATATAAATACGATTAAAGTTAAAGTTAAAAGTTAAATTAATATTATATTCTGTGTCTCTGATTCTGACACCTTTTAACTCCATTACCTGCTTGAGGAATTTGTATTTAAGATTGGAAATATTTTACGATTGGAAATATTTTTCTATTCAATTAGCCCATAGTGACCTGATGCTTCCATCTGAAAACCTTCATTAACTATGAAAACTTGTAAGATGTCAGGCACCAAATCAAGAATGACACATTACTTTATTACTTAACCATAAATGGGCCTTCTGTGAGATAACACCTTCACTCTGGAATACTTTCCTCTAAAATTCATAGAATGTTTGTCAGCGGTATGAATCCAAATTGTTGGCTCTTCAGCTCCTCATAACCTATTGACTACAAAGCAGCTGATGAAGTTACCTAGTTAGGTAATGAAACATTTATAGTCTTCAAGCAAACAACCAAGTTCATTGAGCATCAAGGATTCCACAAAACAGATATTATTTGTCTAGAATCTAGGTTGTATTTTATTCTGTTCAACCCCATCCATTTAATCAAATCTTTTCATTTCTTTGTTGATGTTTATCCTTACTTTTGAATCTTTATAGTTCTGTGCTGATCTCTTTTTAAAGTCTTTTAATGATTGACTGGACAAGATACATTAATCCAAAATTATTATTCAACAACTTTAATTTTGCTGAATAATGGGAAAATGTGTCAATAGTATTGCAGGCTGCCATAATGTTAAGAAAACCACATATTAAATGTTTTGAAATAATAGTCTTATTCTCATATATTGTCTTGTCTTTTATATATTTGGCAAAGAAAATATTTACTGTACCTAGTTAATATGAATATAAACACTATCCCCAAAAGAAGTTTTCTAAGATGTATGTTATATACAATTATTACTTAATAGAAGTAATATTTAATTGCTTATGAATATTTATAATGATTTTTCTTAGAATGTTTTTCAGCATAACCCACCTTAGACATGATATCTTCAGATCTGGATTGTAGCTATTCTGTTTTGCAGTTAATTGTCTTGGTAGCTTAGAGCTGTTGACAATAGGCTGCTGACCAACACAAACAGCAAATATTCCATCTGGTTTTGTTCTCATGTAAATATTTGCTTGCTGTGCATGACAAGAGCACAGCATGACAAGAGCATAGCAATAACAATAGCCTTTTTCATTTACAAAATGAATAGATATTCTTATTAGTAGAGAAAGTTGACATTGTGCTTGATGTAGTTCTTTCTCTTCAATACCATATATTTTGCAGTTACTTTTTTTTTAGGTGAGCAAATAGTGTTCTCCAAATCCTTTAAAATCACTCAAAATCTCCAAAAGATACTCAGAATCTTTTTTAAATACTCCAAATACTACATTTAAAAAAGAAAGAAAGAAAATATTTTAAAAATACTTCTTAAAATTATCCTTATGATAAATTTCAGAGAGGTTTCCAAGCAGAAGTCCAGAATGCTGGCGTCATTTCCATGGAAGCAATTTTCCCACTCATTTTCAAGGAAAGTTCCATTTAGATATGCAAGATTGGTTCATACATTGAAATAAATGATGAAGACAATGAGTCATAAAAGAGCTTCATGCCTTCTGATGATTATTGGTCAGTAAAATAATATGTAATATTCCTTCTCATCTATGGATAATGATACTTAACTGTTTAATAATGCTGTTATTAATAAAATGATCCTGTTATAACTACTTACAGTAATTGTGAGAGAATCCATGGTGGCTTCCAAATTAATATTTTTTCTCTGAAATTGTCATTCTTTGTTCCTTCATTTTTCTTTCTTTTTTAAGGAAAAAAATACTTTCCACTGAAGTATTTTCTGAGCAATCTTTGTCTTCTTCTCTTTTCACAATTTCTGACTTTATATTATTACTATATAGTCATGGTTTCCTGTGCTTTTAAGTATTTTCCTTTGTAAATCCAGTTTATATGATTTTCTCCCGTTGATTTGTATTTTTAGACACCCAGACATTGGTTGGTTTGGTTTTTATTTCTCTTTTATTATCTGACTCATAAAACAAGCAGGGTGGCTATATAAATTGATTAATTTAAAATAAATAAATATAAAGCTATATATTTTATTGTTACTAATAATATTTAAATATTAGTATTCTATCAGTAGATAGAATTTTATAAAAAAGCAATGGAAAAGATAATGTACCCAGGAATTTCAAATAAATATAAATATAAACAGAAAGTGTTATTTGAATTTAGCAAGAAGATACAGAAACATTTATCTGTGCAATTTTAAGGTGGCAATTTTTAGATATTTCACTTTGTCTTAACTAGGCAACTGGTTTGTTGTGTCATGGCTTGCAATGTCCACTGCTACAAAGCATTGATAGCCATAATACTGTGAACTTAGAGTTCTGCAGCTTTACAAACCTGGATTTAATAGGTGAGATTTGCAAAGGAAACTGTGGTTCAGAATGACATCTGAGATCAATCATTGGCAAAAGATTCATCACCTAAATATAGGATCATCTAAAACTGGGGAAATAACATGGTAGCTTAAGATGTCGATTTCTCACTCCTGAATGCTCAAGTACTTGCCCAAGGCACCTGACTTCTCCAGAGTGTTTTTTTTTAAAGAAATAAAAATAAAAGTCTTCCTATGGACAAATAAAGTAAAGCCCTTCAGCTGCTATTTCAGACCAATGCTATTGACTCTCAGAAGCAGGCAAGTATTTCTGAAAAGTAAAAGTGACAGGAAGTAGGAAGCAGTTGCTTCACTTTGAATTGCCATCAGCTATTCCCTTTATGGTTCACTGCCTTGTCATGGTGAAGGGGCTTGCATATCCCAATGAAGCTATGAGCTATGCCATGCAGGGTCACCCAAGACAGACAAATCATAGCAGAGACGTGATCACTGGAGAAGGAAATGGCAACCCATTCTAGTATGAAAACCCCATGGAGAGTACCAAAAGGCAAAAATATATGATGCTGGAAGACAAACCCCTCAGGTTGGAAGGTGTCCAATATGCTACTGGGGAAGAGCAGAGGGATAGTACTAGTAATGCCAGAAAGTGTGAAGTGACTGGGTCAAAGCCAAAAGGATGCTCAGCTGTGGATGTATCTGGTGGTGAAAGGAAAGTCTGATGGTCTAAAGATCTATTCTCCATAGGAACCTGGAATGTAAGATCTATGAATCAAAGCAAGCTGAACATGGTCAAACAACAGATGTTTAGAGAAACCTATATGTGGGTCAAGAAGCAACAGTGAGAACTGGACACGGAACCACTGATTGGTTCAAAAGTGAGAAAGGAGTTCGGTAAGGTTGTATATTGTTGCCCTGCCTATTTAACTTATATGCAGAGAAAGGTGGGGTAAATGAATCACAAAATGGAATTAAGATTGTTGGGAGAAATATCAACAATTTCAGATAGGCAGATGATACCACTCTAATGGTAGAAAGTAAAAAGGAGCTAAAGAGCCTTTTGATGCGGGTGAAGAAGAGAGTGCAAAAGCTGGCTTGAAACTCAATATTAAGAAAACTAAGATCATGACACCTATCTCTCTCAATTCATGGCAAATAGATGGGGAAGAAATGGAGGTAATGACAAATTTTATTTTCCTGGGCTCCAACATCACCACAAATGGGGACTATAGCCATGAAATTAAAAGATGTTTGCTCCTGGGGAGGAAAGCCATAGCAAAGTTAGACAGCATACTAAAAAGCAGAGATATCACCCTGCCAACAAAAGTGTATGTAGCCAAGGCTATGGTTTTCCCAGTTGCAATGTATGGCTGTGAGAGTTGGACCATAAGGAAGGCTGAGTGCCAAAGAATTGAGGCTTTTGAACTATGGTGCTGGAGAAGACTCCTGCGAGTCCCTTGGACTTCAAGGCAATCAAACCAGTCAGACCTAGAGGAGATCAACCCTGACTGTTCTTTAGAAGGCCAGATCCTGAAGATGAAATTCAAATACTTTGGTCACTTAATGAGAAGGAAGGACTCACTAAGAAGAGCCTAATGCTGGGAACAATTGAGGACAAAAGAAGAATGGGACGGCAGAGAATGAGGTGGCCAGATGGAATCACTGAAGCAGTCAGCATGAGCTTAAATGGACTCTGGGGGATGGTAGAGGACAAGAAGGTTTGGAGGAACATTGTCCATGGGGTCACAATGGGTCGGACACAATTTTGCAATTAACAACAACTTCTAACAAAGGGAAGGAAGTAAAAAGAGACTCCCCCCACTTTACGTCCTTCAGAAGAGGAAGGGGAAATTACAAGGAAGATAACAGCCAGAAAGGGAAAGTGTTTGAAGGAACAATAGAGGCTAGGGGTGGAAGATGCCATTATGGGATAGAAAAGAAGCAGGAAGAAGGCTTGTTAGTATGGCAATTATTTGGGGTTGCGTCCGTTGGTCCAAAACCACCACTCCTTGACTAGAGGAAGATAGGATGAGGATTGCATCTCAGGGTACTTTTTATTTTTAGTTTAGTGTATTTATTGCCAAAGATAAAATCTGTCTTTGATTTTATACACTATAAATCAATGTGATATAAAACATAACTACATACAAAATAAGTGGGTAATAATATATTGAAATACCTACAGAGCATATAACTGCCTTCTTTAGTTTTTCAGGAGAACAGCTTACTGACAGAAAATAAACATTCTTTGTTTTGAATTGTTATCAGTTGTGTTGTGCTTGGAGGGTTATTGGGTTTTTTTTTCTTACTTTGAACATGTTGTACTGGGTTTTTTTTTCTTTTTAGTATGAACTATTTATTGTATCTTGTCTTGTTGTTTCACCAGCATACAAATGTAATAAAATAATCAAAACTAAAATAATAATTTTACTCATCTTGCCAGCCAGTTTGCAGAAGATACTACCTGTTTTGAATCTGACCCTTCTATAGGCAGCCTCTGACATCTTTGTGTAAGCATCAGGTAGTTGAGACAGCAATAGCCTCATGGTCTGAGATCTTGTCCTGTTACACATAGTTCAGTCAGAATCATTAAAAATGGGCTAGATAAGGGGTGTCTGACCTGATACTGCAAGTTATTATTTTTCTGAATTTCCAGAACTCAAATCCTGATTTTATTTATTTATTTATTTATTCGATTTATATACGATGCAGAATTAATGTTAAAAAATATACCATGTTCTACTTTTTATCAACAACTCAGTCATTTTAAATTTCACTTTTTACAGTTAATGGAATGTTATAAAATATAAACTTTCATTTTTATATATCTGTGGCAGAAAAACTGATATATAAGTTGTTTCCCCAAATCCTTGTCATAAATCATCATTTGGACAGTTAATTTGTTGCTGAACAAAATGTTAAAAGCAATACTATACTTTCATACAGTGGGTATGAAGTAAATAGATAGAGAATTGAGATCTCTGATGCCTGAAAATTGAGCTCTAGTTTATTTAAATAAGTTTGGAAAATTAAATAAACTAATACATTTGACTCATAGGAAAGATTGCCTTGACCAGGCTGTTTATGTGTTTCCTAATCACATTATGCAATGAGTGGTAGAAAATAATGTATTCCTTTAAGAGTATGCTGTGATTGTGTCTAATGCATAGCTGCAATGTTGAGACAATAACTGGGTGCTCTAAGGAATGACATTAGGAAATAGGACTGCCTACTTCCTATCTAAAACTTGTATCCCTGTTATAACAATAGCAATTAGATTTATATATCGCCCCATAGTGCTTTACAGCTCTCTCTGGGCAGTTTACAATGTAGCATATAACTCCCAACAATCCAGGTCCTCATTTTACTGACCTTGGAAGAATAGAAGGCTTGAGCCGGTCAGGATTGAACTGCTGGCAGTCATCAGAATTAGCCTGCAATATTGCATTCTAAGCACTGTGTCTCCATATCTCCATATTATAAAGTTTTAACATCAATTACTAATATTGTAAAATTATTCTAGGAGTTTGTCTGTGCTCTACTAAACTCTATGTGGCATAAAACTTTAGCTCAATATGTTAGGATACTTCTGGGTGATTATCTATCCACAGTTATACAGTAGTAATGTTTATCTGACACTTAAAAGTACTCAAAGAATCTTCCAAGCAGAAAAAATTTACTGAATATTATCCAATTTTAACTGTAGCATATTTAGATAGGAAATTCTGATCTACTTTGGGAAAATCAAAAAATGTTTGTGTGTATTATCTGTGAGCTTTCATACAAAATAGAGATATCTGAAAAGAAGAAAAACATTACAAATACATTGTTTTAGTTGTAACCAGGTGTTTTAAAACCCATGTTTTATTTAACATTTCTACCAAAGGCGAAGACTCTGTGTACATATTATCCTGTATTCTTAAGATAATGTTTATTTAACATGCAAATATATTTACTTATGCATCCTTATCTGCCTCCATACTATAAAAATGTTTTTTCCACAAGAGATTGTTGATTAATTACCTACATGTAACCTTTGATTAATTAGCTGATATCCTAAGATAATATCCTTGCACTTTCAGGTGAATTAGTATAAAGAGCCCCAAGAAATTAATTACCATATATCAAAATCAAGCATGACAAGAGTGTGTGCAGATAGAAGTGGAGCCTTGAAGAGGGAACAAGACATTATCAGTGCTCTCTTCAAGAAACACTGATACAAGGAGGCTGCACCTGAGACTTCATTTTATCTGAACATTTTAAAACTATATTCTGGCCTTCAATTTGACCTTGATGAATTTAGTAAGCTGACAAACTCTGGAAATATTTGTTCCAATTGTATTATCCTATCACCAGCCTTTGCTAGAATATTCAAACTTTTAGGAAAATATGCTGCCATTGGAGTGAATAATTCTACAGGAAATTTATCAATAATATAATTTGCTTTACTTTTGACTTAAAATTAATGGGTACACATGCATACATATTACTGCAATTAATTATTGTTGCAATTTTTTTAAAATTACTTTAAAATGTTAAGAATCCATGGTACTATACAATACAACCAACCTAGCCAAATAACTCTGAGATCAAAATACCCTGAATCATAAACCTTACTTACCTTCAACAAAATAAAATTCACAAGGAAGAAGTAAACAACACACTACCCTTCCTGATCAGCAGAAGAAACAATGGCAAATTAAAAATGCAAGTCTATTGAAAAACAATCCACAATAATCAACTACTCAATGACCAAAGTAACAACTTACTCTCACAAGAAGAGCTCACAAGAAGAATGTAAGACCATTATTCAGATGAGTACAAATGCAGGGTCCTTGGTGCTTAGTGACTAGCCCTGATGATGTTAGTTTAGTTTACTTTATTGTCGTTGCATCTTGTACAACAAAATTAAATGCCACCTTCAGTGTACATTATAATTATAAAAATAAAGCAAAAACACTCATTCTTCATATTCTATGCAATGTTACCTAGTTTGGGTAATGAAACATCTGCAAAAAAAAAAAAAAAAGCTCAGAGAGGACCAAGGACCCCTCAGTTCAACCCTATATTCTTTATGATTACAAATGCATTGCAGCAAACCAGGACACCAGAAAAAAGGAAAAAGACATCTTCAAACATCTTACACACACAACTTTATCAAAACGTGCTTGACCAGTCAACCTACTAAAACACAAGTGACATAAGTTATGAAAAGGATAACACTACCACACATCAAAAACATTTTAAAAACAATCCACAGATTATTACAACCACATGCCATCACCATAGCATACAAACCCTCCATAATATCTTAAGTAAACTCAAGAACCAGTAGCCCAAGAAGGAAAAAAAACCAGCAGTCATTTAGAAAGTACAGTGTAAAGATTGTAACAGCTACTATAGATAGACAATCAGAAGATGAGCAGAGCACATCCATAAACATTAACTAACAATCAGAAGACATGAAGAAAACCCCTTAATCTCAGAGAACATGGTTCCAACTGAAAAACTGTGAACATCCTAGTTAAATCCAAAAACGTTAGCGAATTCCTGGAAGCATGGCATTCAGAAAAAAACTAAGCATCAATATATGCATAATTAAATATGGACATAAATCACATTTAAACATTATTCAAAAGAGATAACAAAAAATAAGGACGCAAGAAAGGACACGTCTCCAGGAGCCTACATCACATAAGCAAAGATTAACAACAGACAAACAATCAAGTAGAATACATTATCCAAATCAAGGAACTTGATAAAACCATAAACCTTGTAAAATATACAGGGCAAGTGACCAAACTCTATACTCATTAGCATTGATAATATTATCTAGTCAGGTAATGAAAAGTCTGCAAGCAAATAACTATGTTCAGAGAACACCAGAAACTGCACAGTTCAAACTTGAGCTACACATATTCTCTTCTATTGGATGATATTTGCAACTGAAACACAGGACTGAATTAAAATAAACTTCACTGGAGATTAAAACTTCTCATTTAAGTAGTATATCTATAAACTGTATATGGTATGCCATGTGTGTGTGTGTAGGGGGAGATAAATTTAAAATGATAAATAGTAGGCTTGGTGATCATGTATTAAAAGAGTGCAGGTGTCTTGATAGATTATAAACCATATATAAACTGCAACACAATTAATAAAGAAAACCCTAATTTTAAAGGAAAAAATGCTATTTTAATACTTTGAGATCTTATTTCATTTTGCATTTGGAGTGCAATTTCAGGAAGATGTTGAAAGAAAAACTGAAACACATCCATAGTTGAAATAGATTGTTATTTTAATTAAAACAGAAGATTAACCTAGGGATCCTCAAACATCTGATAGTTATATAGAATATGAATTAATGTTTGGAAAAAACTTGAATTCTTCTTTTTCACTACAGATGTTTAAGCATAGGCTAGAGAGAAAGTCTTCTGACAATGATGTTGTAGCTTTATCCTGCATTAAGGAAAGGAGTAGACTGAATGACCTATAAAATAAGCTATCCCCCAGTTCTTTGATTCTAATCCAGATAGCTGTGCTCCCTATCAAGGATTATTCTTGTAGGAGGAAAAGGAATGACTCCAAGTAGCTTGTCTCTTATCTCAGGCCCTTGGGTATAAAGCAAGAAAAATTCCTTCTAGGTTTTCTGACCAAAAGTATTCTATTTTGTAAAAACAAATTAAAAGATTCTTTAAAACGTGCATGAAGAAAATAAGCTGAAAGTTTTTGGTAGAAAATCTGGAGTTAGATTTTTGTACTTAATTTACCATAAATGGTGGCCCTATCAGAGAGGAAATGAGTAGCCATGAGCACAAAACCAAGGAACATGTTTTAAGCAATAATACTGATTGGACCTCATGGTTGGTAGAAAGAAGAGGTCAAGCCTCAGGCCCCTGCAATGTGGGCTGCACCAGAGGTCAACTCTTTCACTGCTTCTTTTTAACACCTACATATGAAACTCTAGGGGAGGTCATCATCAGTATAGGATTCAGTATCATCAGTATGATGAGGGAGGGAGAGGGAGAGGGAGAGAGAGAGACCCAGATGATATTTCATGTTTGACTGAATGGGGTGACACTTCCCTGGATTGAGGTGGTGCACAATTTGGGAGTCCTCCTGGACTCATAGCTCCTGTTCAAGGAGCAGGTTACAGCCATGGTTAGGGAGACTTGGTACAGATTCATCTAGTGTACCAATTGAATTGAGTTCATACACTCACACACACCATTGTATGGGCTGAGCTTGAAGACTCCCTGGAAATTTCAACTGGTCCAGTGAGCAGCACACACAATAATGGGGGCCCCTAGATTTGCCCATATAATACTTCTATTGCATAACTTGCACTGGTTTCCATTTTCTTTCCGATCATCACTTTTAAAACTTTATATGGCATAGGGCCATGTTATCTGTGTGACCATCTTTCTCTGACCCATCCACCCATCAGACAGGGTGGGCATGCTCCTAGTCCCTTCCCCTAAATATGGTCATCTGATGGGACCTAGGAAGTAAGCCTTGTCTATTATGATAGACCCTTCCATAAAACTTTGAAAACATGACTCCTCTCCCCCAATGCTGGAATAAGAATAGGTAATTGCATATTATAAATTTGATTTGACATCAGGTTTTGTTGTTTTCAGTTTTTTTAATTTGTTTATTTTTTTAACATATTGGGGAGGTTGTTTTAATATGGCTTTATGCTGTTTTAACTTTTGATTGGGAGCTGCCCAAAACTGTTTATGAGGCAAGTGGCTATATAAATTTTTAAATAAATAATTGCCAAACTGGACTAATTCATTTATGTGTGTGAAAATCAGATGGGAAAAAGTCATGAAGAGAAGATGAAAGAAACTCAACCATCTGTTACTGTCACTCAATTAAAAATGATAATAATGATTACTTGCTCCTTTAGAATCTCCAGAGAACTCACTTTATCTGAAATGGGAAATGCAATAATAATGGCTCACAAAAAAGCCCTCATTGCACAGTATGCAATATTTGAATAAAATCATACAAATCAACATGTTAGGTAAGATTGATGATTTTATCCTCCCTTATGATAATATTTGACAATGTAAACTATATAAATTAATGATCTGATCTGATTCTTGAACAAGCAGGTAGAAAAAAAATATATACATCCATGATCACAGCCCACCCTTGATGTAACCTGGGCCACACTACACCCTATAATTGAGGAATCACTGGTTATAGCATGGAAATCAATAAATTGCACTATATGTAAGTAGTCAATGCCCAAATGCTTAATTTGTTCCAAAAGCTTTGAATGCTTTGCAAATCACTACTCATACATTAAGTAGGACTTGAAATACAAACACTATTTTGTAAATGAAACACAAGTACTTTTTTAGTTCCAAAGTAGTTACAATATTATCATATAATTACAATGTTTGAAGGAGCTGCTTAGGCCATTGAGCCTAATCCATGCACGTAGGGAAAATATTAGCACATTCCTAAAAGATAGCTGTTTAATCTCCACTTCTTAATGTCAGCAAAACAAAAGAATTGGTAGTGGACTTCAGTGCAAAACAGGAAAGGAAATACCAGACCCCAGTCATCAACGGAAGCCCGGTAGAGAGAGTGGACTGCTTCAAATACGTTGGTGTGTACATCTCAAAGGACCTATCATGGACCTTCCACATCAACACCATGGTAAAAAAGGCCCAACAATGTCTCTTTCACCTCAGACGCCTGAGGAACTCCAGACTTCCATCGAAGGTACTTAGGAACTTCTATTCCTGCACTGTAGAGAGCATCCTGACGGGCAACATCTCAACCTGGTTTGGGAATAGCACCATGCAAAACAGACAAGCACTACAAAGGGTGGTACACTCAGCTGAGTGCATCATCCGCACCAAACTCCCCAAGCTGCACTCCATCTACAACAAACTCTGCCAAACCAAAGCTAAGAAGACAGCGAAGGACCTCAGCCACCCCAACAATAGACTGTTTACCACAATGCGGTCAGGAAAGCATTTTTGCTCTCTGAAGGCAAACACAGAGAGAATGAGAAAAATCTTCTTTCCACAGGCAATATGGACACTAAACCAGGAACCACAAGAACACTCAGGACTACAACAGGAACCATGACTGTATCTAACTCCCACCTTCCCAACTATCCCTAACTTATTTCCTATCCCACCCTCCCATTCTACCTTAACTTACTCACGGTAGCAGGCGCTCGCAGGCGGTCGCATAAGCATTTCGCTGCATGTCGTATCATGTATGACTGTGTATGTAACCAATAAATTTGAATTTGAATTTGAATAAATAAAATCATTTTAAAAAAGACAAATTACAGTAATGTTTTTAAGAAACCACAGAGGAGACATAGAAAGTGAAGAATATTTAAGATTATTATACCTTAATATCTCTCAGTTATGTTATTCAATATGTTTGCTTCTCGGTAAATGTAATGATTTGACAATGACTTTGGCCCATAATTTTGCTTCCCATAAAGCAAATTCTTCTGAAAAGCAAATACTTGCCAAAATATTTTTGCATTTTTCTACAAAATTGTCACAGTATCATTAGACCCTAATGATTTAGTAATCTGTGATGAAGAAACTATTTACAAATTAGTGCAATGTATTGTTTTATAACTACCACTACTGCTGTCACTATTACTACTACTATTACTAATATTATTAATAATAATAATGGACAAAATGATAAATTCAGTCTAAACATCTGGTTGACTACGCAATTAAATAATAAAAGAGCAATAACTGCTACTATATATAAACAAAACACAGGTCTGCTGAAAGGGATACAAAATTTACAAAAAAAGAAATAAAAGTGATACTAAATTATCCTAGACATAAATAGTAAAAAAAGGGGGTTCGTTAGGGCAAAGTAAAAAAGAAAAGGCTCATTTTGGCTATATTTCTAGAGTTCTGGATAAAGTGCCACTGCCTCTATCATAAGTGAATTCTAGATATCCTGCAAAGGGAAAGATTTGTGCTTTTGAGTTGAAGATCAGTATACTGAGAGAGATTGAATTTGCAATATTGTCAATTGGGTAGCTTATTAAATGAGCTAAATGGCTTTCCTGGTGCACACATTCAGGTTGTAACATAGAGATTTTCATAGGATTTTAAGCCCTTTGACAAAACAACACTTCTTAGTGATTCACATGGGTATTCATGATATATCTGGACAGATTTGATGTCATTGCAAGGGACCATGAAGCACTAGATCAGGGGTGTCAGACTCGTGGACCACGGGTTGGATGCATCACATACGGGCCACGCCCACTCCTGATTTAGAGAAGGGGGGAAAAGTTGTGATACATTACATGACAACTTCATGAAAACATGGGTTTGACACCCCTGTACTAGATCAAAGAGTAAAAGAGCTGGGGACACAGATAATGTTTTCTTTGCTCCTTTCTGTTACACTTTTTGTAGGAAGAGATAATAATATTGGAAGGAAAGAATTGGCTATGCTGAAGTGTCAATAGAATGGTTTAGATTTTTTTGATAATGGACACATTTCTGATATGGGGTTCTCCTGGAAAGAGATGGAAATTGCACTTTGTAACTGGGAAGAATTTGATTGGAAGAGGCCTTATAGTCCTGGTTCAAAGGCTGAACCCTGTGGAGGCTGGAGAAGACAACCCAAATAATTGTGCAATGCCAAGTAGATCTAAGACGATACAGGATGTGAAGGTGCCAGTAATGAACATGGAAATACAGGAGGAATAGATCAAGATGCATGGTCCAAAAATTCCAGTATATATAATGCACAAAGTATATATAATGCACAGAGTATGGGTAACAAATAAAAATAATAAATGTAGGAATGTAGGAAGACAAATATGATTTAGTAGGCATTATTGAAACATGATGGGAGGAAACCTGAGCATAGTGCAAGAATTGAAGATTACAAAACATTCAAAAAGATTAGGCCAGATGAAAGGTAAGGAGTGACATAATACAAGAAGGAAATGAGCATATCTATTAAAATTCAGGATTTTCAGCATGAGTGTTCAGTGAAGAACATTTGGATAAGAAGAAAGTAAGAAAATTATGGGAGTTGTACTGCTGATTGCCAAATTAGGAAGAAGATTGGGCAATCCACTCCTGAACCAGACTACAGAATATTCAAGAAAGAGAAACGTAAGAATGGAAAGATTTTTAACTATCAAGACATTTGCTGGAATACAACTCCATCAAGACTGCAAAGTCCCCAAATTATTTGTGGACTTTTGTGCCCCTCCAGCTTTACATTTTATGGAAGATTGTTGGCCCATACAAGAGGGAAGTTCTATTATCAGATTCCATCAACATAAGCATATAAAGTTCAAATTAGAAGACCTATTAATTGAGTATCTTCTTTCGCTGAATATTTGACTTTATGTATTTGGGGGTTTAGATGAATACTGTCTGGCTGTTAGTACTTTAACTTACACCTGATCAGAAAACAGACACCACAAGGTCCACAGGAACTCTACTTTTTTGATATAGGGAATAATAATTGAATAATGAAAGCCTGACAGAATTTCCTTCTGTTAACCTCTAATAAGAAAAAAAAATTAAAGAGGAGTTACCTTGAGCTTCTTTGTCACCTATTCATCCTCTCCAAAATTAAATTGATATTTACTTAAGCATTCTTGCATTATTTCTTCAATGCTCCTTTACAAGTACAATGGTGAGGTATCTCAGATTCAGGAGCTTGTAGGATTTATTGATGTTTATTAAATCAGACATTGGAACAAAACAAACTATAAATCTAGATTAAAAACAAATTTTAAATGAGAATAAAAGCTGCAACTTAATAACCAGTCAAGAAAAAAGAGAATAGGAAGGAATGCACTGCACAACTACCAGTAGAAGGAAAAGAAAATGTTCATAATAGCAAAGCAACTAGGAGTAATATTCGCTTCATCTACCACCTTAACTAGGCTCCTTCAACTAAGCTGCCAAATTTAAAAAGATAAATACAATTTTAATTATAGTCAATATATGGTAATGAAAACTAATTCAAAATAGCTCTGCATGTGACTGAATGTTTCACTAGTTGAACAAACATTAATCAAACAACTAATGCAGATTAACTATCTAGTTTTGCAAACCTAGAAGACAAATTTCCTGCATAATGAGATTTTAAAATTATCTTCTAAAGTCATTTCTCAAGTAAGTATTCATTAATGGTTGAAAATCTATATATTCAAAGGCCTGCTTTAAAAAGGGGATGATCAGGCCTTTCTTAAAGAAACCTAATCTGGATGTAGAACATGAAAAACTTAACATCATTCCACTTCTGACTAAGCACTTAACAAATTTGAGCGCTGTTCAAATTTTACCTGAATGTTGAGATCTATATTATTTTGAGTTCAAGCCTACTTTTAAAGGAAAAACTGTCATCCCATAGTTAGAACTTCAGTTTTTTGTCTCCCTTGGATGATTCAGAATTTTTCACTTAATCATGTCAGGCAGTTGTCAGAGAAGATTCCTGTAATAAACACAACTCAATTCTCATTGCAGTACTGGGTTCTATGAATCTTATAAACATACAGTACTTTGTGTTCTAAGGCATCTTTGGTAATTCAATACATTCAATTGACTTACAACAGTTAATTTAGTGACCATTCAAAGTTACATCAACACTAAAAAAAAGTGATTTATGACCATTTTTCACACTTATGATCATTGCAGCATCCCCATGATCATGTGATCAAAATTCAGGTGCATGGCAACTGGCTCATATTTATGATGGTCACGGTACCCTGGGGTCATGTGATCACCCTTTGCAATCTTCTGACAAGCAAAGTCAATGGGGAAACCAAATTCACTTAACAACCGTGTTACTAATTTAACAACTTTAATGATTCACTTAACCACTGTGGCAAGAAAGGTCCTAAAATGGGGAAAAAGTCACTTAACAAATGTTTCACTTAGCAACATAATTTTTGGGCTCAATTGTGGTCATATCTCAAAGGACTACCTGTAGTTCTTTTATCCTGAAGAGGCTTCTTTATCTATGAAATATATGCATAGAAGACTCTGCTGGCTAAAGGTGGTCCTCAAATTACAACCACAATTGTGACCAGAATTTCTGTTATTAAGCAAGTTGGGTAAATTCAATTCAATTCAATTCAAACCTTTATTGTCGGAGTACAACATGTGTGCAATGTGATTGGCTGAGCCAATGACTCATAGTCTCATTTATGATCCTTTTTGCCATGGTTAAGCAAATCACTGAAGTCATTACGTGAATCTGGCTTCTCCCATTGACTTCCCTTGTTTGAAGCCAGCTGGGAAAGTTACAAATGACATACCCCAGGATGCTGTCATAAATAAGTTCCAGTTGCCAATCACCTGACTTTTGATTACAGGATCGTGGCGATGCCATGATAGTCATACGTGTAAAAATACGTATTAAGTGACTTGTTTCAGTCCTGTTGTAACTTAGAACAGTCACACATGAACAGTTGTAAGTTGAAGATTGTCAGGCACAAAGAATCAGGTTGTAGCATAGAAGATTTATTCATGCCTATAAACAAGAAACTAATCAATTAACAGCACTAAATTGGTTGTAGATAAGATTTAACAGACTTCAAGGGACACTGGATTGGTTACGAAGCAAGAACTCTAAACTGATGACACATTTACCTCTGCCCCCCACCCCCACCTCTGCTTGTTCTTCTCCTACAAGGATCTGGTGGCATGTTTCCTTCGGACCTAGAAGACATATATAATAATGGTTACAATTGTCTTCGATGCATTGCTCAAAACTTTATTTTAAAGCCATGAAAGGTACTATAATAGATCTATAGTTTATAGAAGTAAACACGATAGATAGATAGATAGATAGATAGATCAGAAGTTTGGCGGTTCAAACCCCTAGTGCCGCGTAACAGAGTGAGCTCCCATTACTTGATCGGGTCATGCCCTTGCGGCCTCTGACCCGGCGTCGATCCCAATTAGCTCCCTGGTTTTCCGAGGAGCTTAGGGAAATGAAACGCCAAAAAAGAGGCCTAGAGAGA
>JAEANM010009306.1:0-16452 GCA_017656035.1 Myanophis thanlyinensis
GGGTATGGCTGGCTGATGATGGCAAAAAAGCCTGAAATAGATCTATACCAGTCTCCCTGAATTTTTAAAATACCAGCCGGCCATACCCTTATGGGATTTGAACCTGGGTCGCCTGCATCGTAGGCAGATGTCTTATATATATATATATGCAGGTCTAGGTTTATTTGGGTCTTTTCCTGTGTAAGTTTGAGAATCTCTTAGCAACGTTTCGGCGATCCCACTCACCATCTTCAGGCTGGTGTCTTCTGCTTCATGAAGATGGTGAGTGGGATCTCGCAGAAACATTGCATGGGAAAAGTTACAAACTTACATGGAAAAAGACCCGAATAAACCTAGACCTGCATACCTGCACCCGTGAAAATCTACGAAAACACACACACATATATAGCAACTCGCTATTTTTTAACATAACATACCAAATGGACACTTCATATAGGGGTTTTAAGACAAATGAATTTAAATATAACCTTACACATAAATTACACTCAGAAGTAATTACCGGTAGTAGAGTTACCTCTGGGGTCAACTCCTATGAGTGTAATCATCCCAAGATGAGTTGATCCCTGTGTATAATACACACAGCCAGTACTTAAACAAATGAGGGGTTTTTATTGTAGATGCTATGATTCCTATACTAAAAAAATACTGTGATCCAGTATTATATATAAGTAGAAATATTATTTACAGTATGTGTTTCTATGCACATAGGGAACAGTATAAAAAGACAATGTAGGAGATTGTACTTCCTCTTTCTCAAATCTTGCTTTCTGCTTGTAATTTATAACAGCTTCTTTTCTCCCTCCTTATCTCAACTACTGATACAGAAATGTCTTCTGAGTTTTCTCCTTGCAGTCTTGCTCCCAAACAAAGCCTTTAACTCACAAAGTCCTTCCTGCACATGAATCTCTATGCACACAACACATTCTGGTCTCTCAAGCTGTTCTAGGTTTCTCCTTCTGATCTTCCTTGTCTCAGGAGTGGAATCTCTGGATTTGACAGGTTGTGTCGTTCTTCCACTCCATGTTAACCAAATGATGTTCTCTCCAGCAGCAGAAATATAAAACCACCCTTTATTTGCTTTTTCTTATTTTTTTAATAATCTGTATTTATAGTCTGAATGCACATGTCACTTTACAGGTGCATTCTAGCATTTTCTCCTTTTCTGCCTGTGACCTCTTGATCTTGTGCTGTGTTATTTGCTTTCTGTAAAAACAAACCTATGATTTTGCCACAGACCAAACCACTTTCCTTCAGCTAGGTAGTTGAAGCTACCACAATCCCATATTTCACTTATACTTTGTATAATAACATAATCTACATTACTTGTATAAGCAAATAATCTGTAAGACTGGGTGTATTATTTATCTCCAGATATATTTGCTCCCTTTTTTAAATTGGTTCATCACCTTTTGTGGTCTTCAAGCTATGTCAGGCTACTCCTTCTATTATATCTGAAGTTCAATAAATTTAGCAACGTTAGGAGATATCTAGAAAAGGCTATTTTATTTGATCTTTATTTCTTATTACAGGTTCTTTCTGGTTGTGGTGTTTATGATGGCACTGAAATCCATGAAGCCTCTGCGTAAGTGTATTTTTAACATAGTAGGACAACCTCCATTGCCATAAGTAAAGCTGATTGATAGATAATCTAGTTATGTAGACAGCATTTCGGCATTAAGTGACTTTCCATTAGAATATTTTGGAATGTCATTCTCCCTTCTATTCAGTAGCCTCTAGATGAGAGGGGTGGAACATTAATAAAATAACATTTAATTTTAAATTAAACTTGCATTTAATGGAGTGTTTATTTAGGCTCATTCTGGCTTTATTATACTTTGATGATAATAAATACTGAAAAAGTCTGTAGTGGATATGGCAATACCTGGAGACAGCAGAATAGAAGAGAAAGAACTGGATAATAGAAAGACTGTTGCAAAAGAGAGCAAAGGTACTACCAATATTAATGGCACATTGGTGTAGGAGAAGGCAGGCTGAGCTGGAAGGTAGGGTTAAACATGTCAGTTGGAACACCATTTGAACACCATCTGCATTGACAAAATCAGTAAATTGCAAAAGGCAGTTTTTACCTGGAACAATTTGCAACCTTTAATACCATCAAACATCAATATCTGCCTGTCCTAGACCCTTGGGAAAGACTTGATAGATGATAAAAATGCAAAATCCAGTCTAAACATCTGGCTGAGTATGTGACAAATCATAATAATTTATTAAATTTATATGTAGGATAATGGTTCATTTGAGCCGAGGAGGAGCCAGTATTGACATGTATGCCCCAAATATTTCTCAGATGCATGTTGTTGATCACAGCAAAGGGCAGCCAGCTGACAGGGAATCAAGGTAAGAATTACTAAAATATATACTTGATTAATGATGTGCCATCAAGTTGTTGATCACTTTTAGTGACCACATAGTTAGATTTTAGTTCTTCAGCTCTTGTAATGGTGCCCCCATTACCAGTGTAACAGTCTATCAACCTTGCTCTTGGTTGTCCTCATCTCTTCCACCTTTCCCAGCACCATAGACTTCTCCAGAAAGCTGGATCTTCTCATGTGTCTGAAGTAGGTTAATTTGAACTTGATCATTTATGCCTTGAGTGAAAACTCTGGTTGATTTGTTCAATAATCTTATTTGTTGTTTTCTTGGCTGTTCATGGTATTCTTAAGCGTCTTTTTTCAATACCAAAGTTCAAAAGCTTAAAAGTTTAAAATATTGCATTAGGTCACTGTAAACTGGAAGCATTTTCTCTTGAGGCAGAGATTTTTTCCCCCCCTTATTCTGATTACAGTTCTGGAATCAAGTCCTTAGAATGTTAACCGTAGCTTATGAAATAGGTATGGTAACTCTGCAATTACTATCAAGTTGTCCCAAAGGTGCTTTTTTGAAAGACAACTGGATTTTGTTGCTTCCTTGAAGATGTTTTGCTTCTTATTCAAGAAGCTTCTTCAATACTATCAAATTGTTTAAGAAGAAGGGGTTGAGACTACTTAATGTGGTGATTGTTAAAATTCCATTCAATTCCTCCTTCAGCATAATTTAAGTTTTTTGTACCATGAAGGAATTAGGCACTCTATTCTTTTTTAAAACTCTATTGATAAACAGTACTCTAAAATTGGATGCCCAAAAAGCATTGTTATTTATATTCTCCTAAGAAACGTCTTAACAGAATCAGCAAGAATCGCTCGTGGGAAAATTATCGACTTGGCTAGACTTACTGCAAGAGACTATGATGCGGTAGTATTTCCTGGAGGCTTTGGAGCTGCTAAAAATCTGTGAGTATTTAATTCTGTAAGTTGCCACAATATGTTACCACTACTTTTCTAATCAGATGTGATTAAATGACAGCAGGCAGTATAAACTCTGACTGAACTGAAATTAGTAAAACATACTTTTAAATATCCTTTCTCAAATCATGAACAACAAAATTAAAAGTTGCTCTCCTTTCTATATGTCTTAGTGTTGGAGTGAGAATATATTGTGATTACTTCAGGAAAGATAGCAATATTAGCTGCAGTAATTAACACAATATAATTTCTTGTAGTTTATGTATCAAACATGTTGAAAATCTATATATCAATTTTGTTGACAACCTTCAACCTCTTAAAATGTGCCACAGTTGACTTACTATATTGCTTGAGTGGAAAATGTTTATTTTTCAGAATAGCTTCCACATTGAGGCCAAAGTTAGTTTTTCATAAAAGAAAGAATGAATTGTCTATTTAATTTATGTTTTGTGCTTATTTCTTATTTATTCAGTTATCTATTAAGTATTTCAGAATTTATTTTTTCCTTTGCATGGAGGTATTACAGTCTTTACTGTAAACTTGAGCAGTGGTCTGGGTATGGCATATGAAAATAATTTACAGGACAAAGCTTGGGAAATATTAGTGTGGACTAGCTCTGGGCATTCATTTAAAATTACTTAGAAGAGCAGTCTGAAGTATCTGGAAGCATAACCACAGCAGAGGAGCTGTGCCACACACAATTGTTATTCAGTTTGGGTTAGCTGTAAGATGGATAAAACGAGAATAATCCCCTACTCTTGATTTTATTTACCTCCTTTCATTCACATCACCATTTATTTAGTTGCTTTCTCTTTTCTCTCCTGAGTTTCTCTCTTAACATTCATCTGCCAGCAACATCAGTAAGACAGTTGTGTCATTTCTTACTTGGAGCATTTCAGGGAAACTCTTTCTTCCCAATTGGATACAAACCCTGTTCCTGGCAAGGCAATTACAGAAAGAAAAAAATTCTGTTGGTTCTTGTGGAAGCTTGTTTTAAGTCTCAGAGATAGCGGAGCAAACGAAAGAATCTCAAAGTTCTACTTTTTAAGATAAAGGCAAGGGATAATTAATGTTCTCTTTCCTGAATTCTTGGAAACAGGAGAATCCTGGAATTATAGGATAGAAAGGAGAAATATAAATATATAATGTATTAATAAATCCTTGCCTCTCAACTTCTGTTTCTTTTTCAGAGAAGTAAAAAGACTGACTTTGCTATTCCTGCCATTGTTGCTGGGAAAAGCATTTCCACAGTATTTGCATTTATGAATGACCAAAAAAACCACATTGTAGGTTACAGTGTGTGGATGTGTATCTTAGAAATGTAATGCATTGTATGAGTTTCTTTTGTTGTGGCAGATCTACCTTTTCTGTGGATGGGAAAGATTGTAAAGTTAACAAAGACGTTGAGCGTGTGCTGAAAGACTTCCACAAATCAGGGAAGCCCATTGGGTATGTCACCTATTTATTCTTTTCTAAAGAGCCTTTCATAGTTCTCCTTTCAGTCAGAGACTTACTTCTGGTGATTCAGGTAAAATGAATTTGCAAGCCTAGAATTGCAAAATCAAATTGGTTAGGCACTTGGCAAGTTAAGTCAATATCTAATAGCTTGGGGAGGAGGTAGTTATTTAATTAGACTAGTTTAAGCTAGTCATTAAAATTCATTTGTTTGCTGCCAATTTTCAAGGATTCTAAATACTACTTTAGATTAGAAGGGCAACAGATATGTCAGAACTAAAAGAATTCAGAAAAAGCGCATGTCTATTGCTCTTTAAAGTAATAGTGCCTTTTCCTGAAGTTGCATGGCTGCCCTCTCCAGTGCAAACATAATCCTGATTAGGTATAATACAGCAAACCTTTCTATGAAGAAGTTATGAGGCTTTCTTTTAGCCTGAGATGCAATTCTTTTTCGTTTTGAAATCTTTTTATTATGATATAAAAAAGGGGATAAGGAAGCAAATAAAATAAAAGCAAAAAGCAAAATATACACACAATCTCCTCTCGCTGTTATTGTCTACATTTTTAAAAACCACAAAAAACTAACAGTTTTATAAATATACATGAAGCATTGAAATGCCATCTTGAACTAATAGAACTAATTTTCCTAGAAATAATGTTATGGAATATGGTCAGAAAAAAAATAAAATTTATAATACAGCAGTCTACCCAGTAATGATCTAATGGTTGAGATATTAAAAAATAGTCAAATTAAAAATGTGGATGGTTGAAAAAAACATATCAGGGGTTAAACCCCAAAATCGCCAAGTGTCCACCAAATTTAATTCCACTAGGAAGGATTGGACCACATTCTAGGTATATGATTGAAATGTATTTAAAATACTACAGTCCAAAGTATTCAAAATTATCCAGGGTAAGCTAATTGAGAAAATTTCAAATTGAATATATTCTGGAAAACAACTTTTATTGATAACAAAATGTGAAAACAAAAGAAGCCCTTCAAAATATATTGAAAAAAATGAAAATATTGTGTCCGTTTACCCACAAGTATAGATGGTAATTTTAAAAATTATACTATATGTACTCATCTGCAGATAAGCCCAACCAAACTTTGGGGTTGTATGTTGGAACCTATAATTCTTGGTTTATCTGCAAGTGTGTATGGTATGCAAAATGTCTGCTGTATGCTTAACTGGAGCACAATAATGAAAGCTATATCTCTAAACGTCTAATCACTAAAATATTTTATAATATCAGATATTTCTTTTTTCCATTATTAATCTTGACTGTACATAATCCTTTTATGTTGAACTCTTCATGTAAATTATGTATCGGCTCTCTTTTAGGTTGTGCTGTATTTCCCCTGTCTTGGCTGCAAAGGTTCTACCTGGCACTGAAGTCACTGTAGGCCAAGAACAAGAACAAGGTGGGAAGTGGCCTCATGCTAGCACTGCTGGGGCCATTAAAGCCATGGGAGGAAAACACTGCACTAAAGATGTAACAATATCCTTTTCGTGTTCAGTTTGACTACCTTGAGGAAGAATTATAGAATCAAAATTATAGGCTGGAAGGGACCTTGTGGGTCTTCTAATCAACTCCTTGCCCAAGATAGAAGTCCTTATACCATCCCAGACAAGTAATTGTCCAGTCTTTTCTTGAAAACCTCCACCAATATAGTATTCACAACTGTGAGAGGCAAGCTATTCCATTGATTAATGTTCCCACTGTCAAGAAATTTCTTCTTAGTTCCAGGTTGGATTTCCCTCTGATGAGTTTCCACCCATTGCTTCTTGCACTGCCCTCAGGTGCCGTGGTAATTAAATTGCCCTCTTTTTCCCTGTGACAGCACTTCAAGTATTTTTTTAAAAAAGTAATTTTACCCCCTAAGCCTTCTCTTCTTTAGGCTAAACGTATCTAGGTCCCTTAGCTTTTCATCATATGATTTAGTCTCCAGATCCCTTATCATCTTTGTTGCTCTTTGTACTCTTTTTAGAGCCTTAGGATTTTTTTGTATCATGGTGATGATAACTGGATGCAGCTTCACTAGTGCAATGAAGAATAATATGGTCCTTTCCCATTATCTTGATGCTATCTCTTTGTTGACGCAGCCTAGGACAGCATTGGCTTTTTTGGCAGATGCAGCACACTGCTGACTCATACTTAAGCAGTCATCAGAATACCTATATCCCTCTCACTGGCACTACTGTGAAGCCATGTACTGCCCATTATGTGTGCATTTGATTCTTCCTGCCTAAGTGTAGGATGTCACTTTTCTCACTATTGAACAGCACCTTGTTGGCTAGGGCTCAATGCTCAAGTCTGTCAAGATCCTTTTAATTCTTGAATCTATCTTCTAAAGTGCTACAATTCTCCCCAGCTTAGTGTTATCTGCAAATTTGATAAGCACCCTTCAGTCCTCTCATATTGATCATTTATGAAGATATTGAAAACCACCAAGACAGAACTGTGAGTTACCACACTGTATGCTTCCCTCCATGTAGAT
The DNA here is from genome assembly GCA_017656035.1 of Myanophis thanlyinensis. NCBI lineage: Eukaryota > Metazoa > Chordata > Lepidosauria > Squamata > Homalopsidae > Myanophis > Myanophis thanlyinensis. The sequence goes on from JAEANM010009306.1 coordinate 7,261, forward strand.
GTAGTTCCTTTGAGGATCACTCCTTATAATCTGTTCCAGGATTTTCTTAGATACTGAAGCCAAGCTGATTAGTCTGTAGTTTCCTGGATCCATTTTTTTCTCCTTTTTGAGGATTGGAACCACATTGGTTCTTTTTCAGTCCTAGCTGTTCCCGTGTTCCAAATTTCATTCAGTGGTTCTGAGATCATATCACAGTGGCTCATACCTGTAGCTCAGGTGTAGGATGAGGGTGAAGGTTCATTCTCCGAGCTTGTGGATTGGTTTCCGAACATTTCGTTACAAAGTTTTCCCCCTGAACTCCGCTGAAGATGTTTCCTAGCCTGGTAATGAAACATTTGGAAACCAACCCACAAGCTTGGAGAACAAACCTTCACTCTACTTGGTGCAAGTCTTAGTTCCTTCTGAGCCTTTGCTTTACTGACACATCCTTGCAGATTTTGAGCTATTTGCTGGTATTCTGTTCTAGTTATATGCCCCTCTTTCCAATTTCTATTCTTGGCCTGTTTTGACCCTCAGTTTGTCAGAGAGCTTTTTGTGCAACCATGCTAGCTTCATCTGGAGCCTCTTGTTTTTCTTTCTCTGTGATATTGTTTTTGTTTGGGCTTTTAGTATCTTGTTTTTCAGAGTTTCCCATGCATCCTGAACTGTTTTTCCCTCTAAGATTTCTATTCATGGAATCCTTCATATTCTATTAGGTTTGTTGAAGTCAACTCTCAAGATCTAAAACAGTAGCTTGACTTCTTTGAGTTACCCGTGCCTGCGTTATGGTGAATTCTAGTATGACATAGTCATTCAACTTTAATTCTTTCAATCATTTCATCTCTATTAGTAAGAATTTAAGTCCAGTATAGTTGACCCTCTGGTTCCCTTTTTCACCTTTGGATGACAAAGTTGTCAGCTAGGCAGGAATCTGAGCTCCCACTTGCCACAGAGTTTACTTCCAATTGATGTTGGAGTAGTTAAAGTCCCTCAATTCCACAGTGGTGTGTTTCCTGTTCACCTCATCTAACTGGTTAGCATTTAATTGAGGAATCTCTTTAATTATGCTACAATTCCAATCTCGCATACATATTTGGAAGAAAATCCATAAAAGTCAACAATTCACTGAAATGTTTTCTAACTGTAATTACAGAAGTGAAGAACTTTATTGGATTAACCAATATAGTCCCAATAATGGTATGAGTTACATTGGTAAAACTTTTCCTGACTTTCTAAATTTCCAGAACCAGGAAGCCATCATTTAGCACCAGAACTTCTGCCATTATCAGTACTTAGCTAGCAATATGGTGGAAGGGCATTTCTCCTCCAACTGGCTGCCTTTTTAAAGGAGAAAGATTAAATCAGGAGTCGTCTATATTTTCCCGTCGTTCATCACACAATGTCTGACTTTAAATTTTTTGCATGCAGTGTCTCCCTTTTGCTTAAGCTATACTATATATCTTTTTCTCCTTTTCTGTTCTCCTGATGTTGGAGCTTCAGCTTCAGTATTTGCAAAACAAGGATCCTGGACATTTTTACATAGGCAACAATGTTGGATTTTCCCTTTTGAGACTAGAGTTCCTTCACTAAACTTGAAGGAAAAATACTATTATGACTCGCCATCCCCATACTGCAAGGAGAATAAGATTACACTTAAATTAGATATGTAATATATAATTGAAAAAAACAGTATGGGATTTAATTTTTAATTTTAATTTTTAATTTTTCCCAAGGATTAATATTAGGAATGAAGAATTTGTTTTAAATGGACATATCTTCTGTTTATTAACTTTTTAAGATACAATAAAGGGGATTGTAAAATTCCTCTTTTTCTTGCTTCTGTCACAGTGCTGTCCTTGTGTGAAGAATGCAGATAATGTAAATTGGAAAGACAGAATAATTAGCTTTTGGACAGTGTCATTTAGATCTAATTTTTTACAATCTCTTCTTGTTCAATATTATTGCCCCAAAAAGAGACTGAAGACTTTTGATTTCATTCTAGAGTAACATTCACTTGTGGTTATATCATACGTTCCCCATTTCCCTTTTTTTCTTTAGCCTAGCCACAAGCATGAAAGTGGAAATGTGCAACTTAAATTTAGCTTATTTTAGTAAACTATTGTAAAGGTTATTGACCACTGTCTGAGTTCAGACATGACAACCTGCAGAAAGTGAAACACGGTTTTCCTATCAGACAGAAGCTACAACCACTCACTTCAATGCTCACTTTGTTCCTCTGAATGTATTGGTTTTAGAAAGTTTCCGGGTTTTTTTAATCTTTCCCCCTTAGTTATTTTGAAAATGTAGCAAAATGAACTTCCAAATAATCATATAATGTGTTATTCCCTGAATTTAGGTGGGAAAAATCCTAAATTCTAAAATATTCTTTTTAAAAGTTATAGTTAACATGGATTTCAATCAACACATCCTTACTTGAATACCCATGTCATATATAAAGTAATCCAAAAAGGTTTGAGAATATTTCATTTTCTTATTACTGTTCTTGCAGAGTTAGTAGCATTAATTTAACCGTAGATAATGTCAGATGATGTGCTGAAGCCAATCTCTAATTTGTGGCCTAGCTACCAGACTGTTAACTGGATACTGGAGCAACAAAGGTTTGAGATCTTATTGTGTTTAAATAGTTGTGAAATGCATGGCTGGTTTTTTAATAAATGTTTAAAACTTAGGTGTTTGGCTATGATTACATGGAGCTAAACAAACCCACCCCTCCAATACAAGTACTATATATAGGCTGCAAAAAAAATATTACTACCAGACAACAACTTTGCTGCTGTCTACTAATTGTCTAGGTTTTTGCAACCCAAATATGAAAAACCTGTTCCTGAAATAGAGCTTGATGCATGCAGTTCTTATGGAGATACTGTGAGAATAATTTACCACTACTTTCTTTCAGAATATTGTCTTTCCAATCCAGACTACATCTCTAGTATTTCCATTCAAATGGTAACCACCTTCAACCCTGCTCAGTTTCTGAACCAAGATAAATTTGACCAACTGTTGTCATCTATAGGAAGATATTTTTGTCAATAGAAGGAAATTAATTTACAATGTTATTCACTCTTGTTAATTTCCTTAACTGCCCTTCACGAAGCGCATGTGGATAATACCAACAAGATAGTTACTACACCAGCGTTTATGTGTGAAACTGAAATTCATCACATTTTTGACGGTATTGGAGCCATGATAAAAAATTTGTTAAGGCTGACAGGCAAATGAAATGGATTGTTTAATAACAAAAGCAATAGCTTTTAGGAATATTGCAGCTTTGATGACAACAGTTGGCACAGAATGTACTTTTAGACATATTTTAGAGGATTGACTTAAATTTCTGAACTGGAGCATCCTACACTTATTGAATCAGGATCCTTTTATGTCAAACTATCTCCATGTAGTGCATTGGCACTGGCAATTGTTTTATATTCTGAACATCATCTATTGTTAAACAAATTGGAATTAAGTATTTAAAGTATTTACCAGCTGTTACCAGGATGTTTCTAATAATTATATCATGAATTTGCAAATATGATTTTGCATGTTAAAGTTCTACAAGTGGATTTGAGTCACTGGTATGACAAACTCTAGAGAACCTAATTTGGGAATTGAGAACAGCAGAATAGAATTCCACTCATTTTCTAATTAAAATCTAATTATTAGTATTGTGAATATCTGGTTGCTTAACATTCCATAAGCACTGGAATATTACAAATTCCTGAACAATTAGACACCACATAAGTTAAAGAAATGAGGCTTTGGCTCCAAAGACAATCCTTATAGGGAATGTTTTACAAATAAATTGTAATTCCTCTTGCAGAATCCATATGAATTTTATTAAGTATTCTGATTTACCAAGAGAATTGAGGCAAGTTACTGTGCAACAGTTCAGATCAATGAAGAAAAATTAACTTTTCTCAATTAGATATGCCACATTAAATAAAATGAAGTTAAAACCAATTATTTCCATTTTTATTAATCTGCAGAATATTTCTTTGGTCTATTTTTATCTGCCTAATATAAGAAAAATTGTGTGATGGTTTTAGGTGTGTGTGTGTGTGTGTGTATGCATACTTTCAAATCAGTGTTGATTCCTGGTTACTATTTGGGTAAGACCAGGCAGGTTTTTTAGCAACATTTTCAGAAGTAGTTTGCCATTATCTTTTTCCTAGGGCTGAGAGAGAGGAGCTGGCCCAAAGTCAACCAACTGTCTTTGTGGCTAGGCAGGATTAGAACTAAATCTTCTAGTTTTCTAACCTGGTGCCTTTAAGACCTACAAAATTGGCTCTAGCAAGCCATTAACCATGGTGGCATAGTGGTTAGAATGCAATCCTAAATTGCGTTAACAGAGGGATTCAATCAAGATCACAGATACTAATTAATACCACTCTATAAAGTCTTAGTGATATTACACCTAGATTACTGCATCCAGTTTTGGTGATCACACTACAAAAAAGATGTTGCCACTCATTCTAAAGAGCACGGAGAAGAGCAACCGAGATGATTAGGGGACTGGAGGCTAAAACATAAGAATGATTACAGGAACTGGGCATGGCTGGTCTAGTGAAGAGGACCAGGGGAGACATGATAGCAGTGTTCCAGTACTTGAGGGGCTGTAACAGAGGAGTGGATCAACCTATTTTCCAAAGCACTTGAAGGTCAGACAAAGAATAATGGATGGAAACCGATCAAGGAGACATTTGACCTAGAAATGAAACATTTTCTGACACAACAATCAACCAATGGAACAGTTTGCCTTCAGAAGTTGTGGGAGCTTCATCACTGGAAGCTTTCAAGAAGAGACTGGACTGCCATCTTCAGAATTAGTATAGAGTCTCCTGCTTTTGGGTGGGGGTTTGGACTAGATGGCCTACAAGGTCCCTTCCAACTCTGTTATTTCATTGTGGGCAACACCTCCATCCAGTTGGTTACTATGCCCTGTGGAGGAATGGCTCGTCAGTCTGGTCACTGGTTCTCCATGGCCAATTTTTAAACAAGTTTCAGTTGAATGTGAAAGGTTTGGTGGAAGATAAGTTATAACACTTGCATTCTGTACTTCCAAAGCTACATGGAATTTGCACAATTTTTTGTTAAACACGTTTATTTTCTCACAATTATGTACAACCCTTCTCAAAAAGAAAAGATTAATTTTCTGTTGTGGTTTACATTTTTCAACAATATTGGTTTCTTTTTTCCATGAATTCCCCTTTCTTTCCCCTTAGTTTCTTTCTCATGATCACATTGTGATTATTCAACTGTGGTTAGGAAAGCATATCACTTCTGTAGCAGTGTGAGATTCCCTGATAGGCATGGGTTTTGCAAATTATTCTCAGAGCAGAGCTATTTGCAACAATTCCATAGTCACAGAGACACTAAGAATATTTCCCCCAATTAAAACTTTTGTGAGTTTCCAATGATAAACAGAATCTTATCCCCGCTAAATAACATTTACATTTTTAAAAACTGATACCGTAATTTCATTTGCAGAGCAAATAAATGGATTACCTTATAGCTTTGACACTTGACGCAATTTTCTTCCTCTTAGTGTAATTCCAGTGTAAAATGTGAGGTAACATTTTGGTAAAATCCTTGAAGTCAAGCCCAATTCTTCAGGGGCACGCTCATGCAATTTTGGCAACTGGAAGTTGTTTGCCACTGCTTTTTTTCAAGACTTATTGATTTACCTAACCTACTGTTCTGCAATTCCCATGTGATCTCCCCTTCAAGTAGTAACCAAGGTTCATAGGTTTTGAATTCAGAAAAAGTCAGCCAAGTGTGTCACATACTGAAACACTGATATATTGTCCTAAAGCCAGAGTCAGAATGTTTTCAGTTTTCACTCTAGTGAAGATGTTTTTTTTAATCCCCCAAATCTGCAAATTAAGAATGCTGAATAATTTGTAGTCATTCTTCATGACAGTGCTCAGCTGTATGGTACACCCGTTTCAGGATAATAGTTTGAGAAAACAGCAAGGCATCATCTGCGCACAAAATAACAGAAATGTATCTATTTCCCATGTCTATGGAGATTCTCAGTCATCCAGGTTATGGCTGTCCCAAAGGCACTTTTTCAACTGGAATTTGTTTTTCCAAGAGCTGCTTCAGCATTGAGAAGCAAAATGTCTTCAAAGAAAAAGTTCAGCTGCCTTTTGAAAAAGCACCTTTGGGATATCTATTTTCCAGTTTTGGCAAAGTAATATTGAGAAAGAGTTCAATTTCTCCCATAGTTTGGATCTGAAGATGAGACGAAAATCATATCCAAGATCAATAAACACTAGCATGATGAGCATGCTCTTGTGGTAGTGTTTCTCAATTATATGTTGGAAGGTTAAAGTATGGTCAATAACTGAGTGGCCTCTGAAACCTGCCTACTCATCAGCCAAAAGATTGTGTTATAACTCAGTCCAGGAGCTTGTTAATAGTTAGCATATACGAGGGCTACCCACAAAACATTATGTTTTTGTCTGTAGCAAGAAGGGGCAGAGCTAGCGCGGCCATCTTTGGTCTGTGCGTCCGCCGCTCAGTCTGCATCTAGTCGTGCTAGTAGGAGGTTCGTATCGTTGCCCGTTATTTCACAGCAAACGTTTGAAATGTGTGCTGCAATTGAAAATCCCACGAGTTGTGAGGTGCGATCAATGATAAGGGTTTTGTTGGCAAAAAACCATAAACCGATTTAAATTTTTCGGCAACTGTGTGAAGTGTACGGGGACATCATCATCACTGAAGATGGAATGCGCCAATGGTGCATTAAGTTTAAAAATGGCTGAACTAACGTTCATGATGATCAGCGGAATTGCGGAACTGTGGGCGGGTGTGACTGACTGGCTCAAGTCTCAGGCTGCTGAATTTTATGACAATGGAATTACAAAGCTTGCTCACCGCTATGATAAGTGCCTCAATTTGTTCGGTGAATATGTTGAAAAGTAGTATTCAAGTGTATATAATAAAAAAAATTTCCTACACTTTGTTTTTTTTCTATCGCAAAACGTAGTCTGTTGTGTGGATAACCCTTGTAGTTTACTGATCACATTGAGAAGGCTAATGGAATGGTATCCGATGGCTAAATCTCTGCCTGCTTTGTTGACCAGAACCATCAAAATTAGGTCTCAATCATGAGAGACTCTATCATTATTAGTGTAAGTGAATAAGACATTCAGAATGGGCACCCACCAATTTAAGTTGTTTCAAATAGCTCTGCTGAAATAAAATCATATCCTGGAGCTTGTTTGGTTTCAACTGTACAATCACTTTTGTAATTTTAGAGCCTGAGGAGGGGAGGAAGAGGGGGTTAGGAGGGAAACAGATGAACTTCATGGTCTAATTCCTTTGGTGGGGTAATTCTTCCTAGGTGTATAGCAATGAAATGATCTTCCCAAACTGAAGTGGGACTGAAATATTAAATTTGTATATTGGGGGAAGCAGATTGAATAGTTACACATTCTCAGAATAGAGCTGAATTCTTAGAATGAGTAACAGAAATCACTTGATTCCAAAACTATCAGAGACTGCCTCTTCTTTGTCTACAGTAGCTGTTTATATTTCTTTTTGAAGAGGAGCAGGTCCTAAATTGAATAGGAGAAAGGATCCTTTTTTTATATTCCTTTAAAGCAGGAAATCAGTTGTTTCTTGGCTGTGTGGCCCATATTAGCAAGCCAAGGCTGGTTAAGAGAGTGCTGATTCTGGTTATCACTAGATGGACTAATAGAATTAATTGAATAAATTGAACTAGATGAATGTAAAATGGCAGTTTGACGGAGGATCTATCATCTAGAACAGGGGTCTCCAATCTGTGGCTGGTGACTCACTACCAGGCTGTGGCCTATTCACAACTGGGCTACATGCACGGCCTACATCATCCGAGCAGAGTATGTTGGCACTTGCAGTTCCCAATGTGTGCTGGCACAGCCTCCTCGCACGCACTCGTGGCATATGCTGGCACTTGCAGCTCCCCCTTATGCTTGCGGCGGGTGCATCATCGCACAAAACCATCCCCTCTCCCCTCACCAACCGGAAAGGTTGGGAAATACTGAGGTAGAACAGCTCTGTGTAGTGGAAGTGCCTCATTGAGGCAGCATTTGTTCTTCATTTGACTTGTCCATTGTGTTTGTATTTGTTCTGAGAAATCTTCAGATAGAATAGGGTGAATATCCAAAACTGGAACCCTAAAAACAGTATGTTGGGACAGTGATCACTCTTGGGATGATCCAATATGGAACTGGCGAATTGAGAAACATAGATTTCTTGATATAGCAATGTAGTCAATCCGATACAGCCAATTCAATGAGAGAACTCTGCCAGATAATCGGTAACGGTGCGATTCATAATTTACATTCCAACTTGTAAAATGTTTGTAGCACATGTGAGCCCATGAAATCTCCAATATGGTCTTTAGATTCTCCAATTAGGAGGGGCCTCCAAGAAGCATAAGAAAGCAATCAAAGTTTGGACCTTATGCTGTGAAGGCTGAAATTGGCCACTGTTGAGTCAGAACAGTAAAAGCTTCCAAACACCACAAAATACAGGGATCCAAAAACCTTACATGTCAAAAACAGTATTCAGGAAGTTGCCTTTATCTCCAACCCATTGCAGATGTAGCTGAAAGTTGACTTCAGTTGATTTTCAGCCAAATTTCTTTAGAACATTGTTATTTGCAGGGAACATTCAGTTTTTAGTTTCATAACACACACTATGTCCAATATGTGAGGGAATTTGTCAAGGCTGTGCTGCAATGTTATATAATTTCTTCCCAGGGAACTTAGGGACTCTGGAAATTTACCGCTTCCACAGGAGCTTCAAAAATAAAACAAAACACACACATATAAAAGAGAACTGCTTAATTCTGATATTCACTTAGTGGAGCATGTAGCCTTACCAACCCACAAAAACCCAGCAGCATCAACATACTTAAACAGTCTTTTATCCATCCCATGATCTTAGTCTTCTGTGGAAAGAAGTTAAAGCAATTCGCCCCCCTGAAGACTGCTGCAAAGGGAAGACTGTAATGTTGGTTTGCTTATTCAATTTCTATAGCCATCCAACTCAACCAAGTGATATGTGGCTTACAATTCTAAACAGTTCCTAAATATCAACACAAAATGTTGGATGCTCTGGTTATGAAGTACCATTTTCTTTACAAACAACTTTTCCCAAAACCAGCGGCTGCAACAACTGATGACTGACTGGGAAATGGGTATATAT
>JAEANM010009307.1:0-16451 GCA_017656035.1 Myanophis thanlyinensis
GTTGGAAATGTAACTGAAAAATAGGCACATTTTATCATATGTGGTGGCATTGCATCAAAGCAAAAAAAAAAAAAAAAAATGGGCAAAGATACACAGGTGGCTAGAAAAGATGATAGGTAAACATGTAGATTTTAAACCTGAATTATTTTTATTAGATATAACATCAGAAAAATTGTTAAGAAATTGATAAGAAAAGAATGTACTTAGTATTACATGTCAACAGCAAAGAAGATTATATATGTGGAATACTGAAAAAATGAAGATATACCACGAGATGAAGAGATAGTCAGGAAGATACTAGATTATGGATGGAAGATTGACATTGAAAATTAAACAGAAAGAAGATATAGATTATTATGAAACATGGAATCTATTTTACCAATGGCTGGAAAAAAGGGGTGGAGTTTAAGAATGTAAATTTGTATTGTTAAGCAAATTAAATACCCAGATAACACAATGTTTATTAAGCACTAAGAAATGTATTTAATAGAAACCCAATTAAAAAAGAAGAAATATCAGGCGATAGCATTACATGCTTGCCAACAGCTTACTCTGCAGCATGTCAGCAGCCGAGTAATGATTAAGACAGAGATCAACATTTCAAATGTGCATTCCACTACATTAAAGTTAATACTTTTACCTACCCGCATATTTTCCACATTGCACATTGACTTTATGGCTGGTAAATTCCACAAGTCATCTCCACTTGCTGATGCAAATACCACTCGGGAGTAACGATCACCTGAAATGGTGATTAATATATTGTGAAGATTACAGATATCATAGAACTCTGGAATTAATGGAACTCAATACAATGGGGCAGATGGAAGAGTGGGCCACAGGTCTTCCAAGCAATAATCAATTTTTAGCCTAATGTAGCTTGTAGTATTATATGAAGCTAAAATGGAGAGGGAGCATTTTTCTAAAACATTCTCTATACTTTGACAAGAGAATGAATGACTATAAATGCAACAGTAAATTTAAATGTATCGTTTTAATTACGGTTATTTGGGGGGGGGGGAATGAACAAATCTCCTGTTTATTTCTAACAACCATGAGCAACGTTTCTTCCAGTAATCCAAATGTTATAAACGAAAGTGTAAATCTATCATTTTTGTCCCACATGATAAAAAAGGAAAGGCAAAGGATCTTAGGGGTGGCAGAGGCAAATTAGACCAATCTCCTGCTTGGTGCAGAGATCCAAATTAAAGTATCCTCATCAGATGGTTGCCCCTACACAAATGGTATTGCAATCTTAATACTGAAATGCATTTAGCTTAGTCCATAGAGGCCAGCATTCTTTTTCTCAGACAGAAAAGACCAATTCCTGGGAAATGAAAAATTGCAAATAAAGAGATTTATTCAGTCAAATTCGTCATGCTTGCAAATATAAAACCAATTTTATTTTACAGCTGAAATATTAATCAACTCACTTGGAATGTCACAGAAAAAGCTGTCCTTCTGGAAATTCCAGTCAGCCTCCCTCTTCTCTCTTTCATAGTGATCATCAGACCATCTGCCATCTTGATGACTATTGAGAATAATTTTTAAAAGAGATGATAAATTTCAAGTAGTTGTTTTTATTCCAACAATACACAAAGTTAAAAAGTACTAAATCAGAGAAAAGCAACCAAACAAAATGCTGTCTGAGGAATTCTGGAAAGCTGTCACACTGGAAAAGGTTATCCTAAATCAAAAGATAAAAGACTAATGCAGGATACGTTCAATCTTACAATAAAATAGAATGAGTAGTCATTTGACTATTATAAAATCTCAAAGAAAAAGTTGACAATTACGGTATATGAGAAACACAGAAAACATTACAAAATGACAAAAACAGAGTAGAGAAGGATTAAGGGCAATGCTAATGACAGCCACACTTAAAAATTATGACAACACGTAATCACCCAATCACAGACAAAAAGTCACAAAGTCTGTAGACTTTTGCAACCTACGATAATTGTTTACTAGGATTGTGCAAAGCTTCAGATTTGAATATTAACACAGAATCCCCTGCTATGTAACCTTGCCTATTTTCAGGATCAGATAGTTGCTTTACGTAATCAGAAACAGATGCCGCACTTTTGCTTCTGCATGTTCCAAAGCATCTCTTCTGCAAAATTAACTTACAAATAAAAGAGCCAGATGTAAAAGACAAATTCTGTTTATTTGGGGGGCAGGCAGGAAAAATATTTATTAAATATTTGTTATTCAAACACTTGGAGCACTGGTTATTTCAATAAGTGGTACCTAGCACCAATAGCTGATAATTTGATTGAAAGCCTTTACCTCTTAGCCTGCTCATCTGCATATTTAAATGGGTAGTTTGCTAAGGTCGCTTTGTAGCCTGTATTTTTCACCATGTTATTCCAAGTGACCAGTCTCTGCCCAATAGCAGTTCCTCTTGGTTCAAAACCCTGTAGCAGAATATTTATGAACTTTTTAAATGCATGTCATTCTTTCACTGAACAGGCAGACATAAATTAAAATGGAAGAATTTTATTAAAAAAATTTCTACAGAGAACACTTAAATTAGTTCATATGCTGATGACAGAATGACAAGATGAAACATAGCCTTCCATGGCTCGACTTAGCCAGCATTCCCATGTTACTATGGATCCCAATTCTGAAGAGACAGTGGCCCCAAATGAACAGAGGAGACATAATTGAACACAAGTAAAAAACATTAAGACAGAATATCAGGACAGCAATTTATACTATGCATTAAATGCTTTCAGATAAATATGATAAACTCTCTTCTTGGAAAGGAAGTGGAAAATATATAGCTGACTACATCTTCCAAAAAACATGGCTTGCAAATAATAAGCAATTTGTTTCCAGTTTACTGAGTCACCCAACCCCTGACACAATGTATAGAAAACTTCTGACTAACATCACCATCACCCTCTGATCTGGGGGTGGGGGGGGGGGGAAGCCATCATGCATAGAGTATATGCATGAAGCCTTCTCTATGTGCTAAGACCTTACTTCAGATGGGTTCCAGCTATAGCAGGGATGTCAAACTTGTGTAGTCATGTGAAGCATCAGGACTTTTTCCCCCTTTGCTAAACCAAGCAGGGCTGCGGCCAGTGACGCATCTGGCCCATGGGCCGTGAGTTTGACAGCCCTGAGCTACAGGAAAGCCTGCTGAATAAGCAAAACCCTCCTTGGTAAATGGTGATAGCATCCATTAATGTTTGGGTGAAAAGGCAAATCAGACATGCAATATTGCAGGCAGAACTGTTCACCACTCACATAATGTCTGAATAGAACAACGATCTAAAGTAATCTTCTATTTCTTGAGTTACTATGTAAGCTATCTGGTGTTACTGTACTGTATTGTACTGATGTACAGTATTTCTACTTGTAAATAAGTTAAAATCACTTAACTTATTTACAGTTAAGAGGTATTGCTGGAAGAGGATTTCTTCTCAGGTTTGCTCTTTAAGAAAAGATTCAGCGTCTACACCCTTATAGCTGAAGACATCTGGCCTCAAGTACTTTATAAATATTCAGATGTGGGGTCTGGATTTAGACACATCTGCATTTGAAAGCAATACAATATGTTCGCTCATAATGTAGCACAGCTCTCTGTTTATCATTATTTCGGGGGTGGGGATTGGAGGATGTGCCAACACAATGCTTTGACAGCAGAAGATAGTACAGTTTACTCACCAATAAAGGATCAGAGAAGTCTGGAAGATCTGGGACTAGAATTCCAACCAATGCACACACCACAATTAACACAGTACATATGCCTAAAACCACCACAGGCCAATCTGCTATCAGAGCTGCATAGCTAGAACAAAATGGAAAACAAACGTGAATAGGAGAAAGGTGCTAGCAGAGAAAAAGAAATCAGAACACAGGAGGTTAATTTATACTCTTTCTTTTAATGACTAAAATGGTTTTAAAAATATCACCATCATCTTTGTTTAAAGAGGACTGAATTGCGCTAGTCTTCAAACTGGAAAGTAACCAACCTTGTGGAGAGCAGTATTTTCAATATTACTTTCCGATCAATAAAAAACCAATCTGCCACCCATTTCTTCCTCCTTCAGCATTTTTTCATGCAAGAATGTTTAAAATAGTTCATACAGATTTGTCCTTCAGGTATAATGAAACAGAATAGATTAATTAATCTCCTTCTTTTCTATTGCAATCTATTCACTATTTGTTTGGCTTGAAGGATACTAATGGTAATGGCTATATAATTAACTTGAATCATTTGGCTCCTTGTGATTCAGAAAAGCCATGCCATTTCAAATGCAAGCACTCTATTAAAGACCCGCTACTGATTTTTTTTTTCATTTTTACCACTAGTCTAGTCTATATAATTGGTCTGATCAGAATGTTTTAAAATTCATCTCTTTAAACACTATGCAAGAATTCATCACTTCTGCAAAAGTTATAAATTAAGGCACACAAAGGGTTCAGTGAAAAGAAATACTATGGATCTATTCTAAAACAAAACAATATGTCATCTTCTGCCTTAGTTGTGTTATGTGCAGCTTTCAATCAACCAATTGAAGAAGACCAGCAAACCGAAGATTATCAGTAGCTTAACTGATATTGTGTTTGCTATCTCAAAAGTTTGTTAAGTATCTATTGGAAATTAGAGAGGTAAAAAGGATTGTATCCGGTTAGTTTTTTTGCCCAGAAAAGTGAGCATAAAAATCCTTTCTTGTTTTGAAAAAAAAGAAGAGCCCCTGAAGAGCCCATCTTGGATCATTCTAGGACTTTATGGTCCCCATTGCCCTGGAGGACTATTTCCTGTTTCTCTTGGGAGATAAAATCAAGAGAAAGATGAAGGGACACTACTTCCCCCCCCCCCCCGAATTTTTTTTTTTAAAAAACCACTCGAATATATTTAATTGAACTGAATCCAAGAAAATTTGAGCTGCTAATCAAAATATGTTTCTCAATTGTCGGAGGACTTTGTGAAAAAAACAAAAAGCATTTCAACTCAAGCAGGAAGGAGATGTCAACTCAAGTAGGAAGGAGATGCTTCTGAGATTTCATACATGAACCTTAACATGGGAATTGGCTCCAATGCACACCAGCTGCCTGGCAGCAAAAGGGTATCCCAGCTGCCTCTGGATTTCCAGAGGCCTGGCAGCACAAAGAAAGCATACAGCTCATTCACTGGGGCCACCTGTTCTAAATAAAATGAAACTTTCTTTATCCCTTCCGTTCAGATGACATCACCAATAATTTTTAATGCCGATAAGTGCATGAAAAAACCCGAAAGAAATACATTAACTGGAAATAGGCTCTTACCTTTTTGGCAATGTTACTGCTCTGGCTGGCCTGAAAATTAAACACAAACTTATTTTAGAGGGAGAAGTTCTGCCAGCACTCATATTTTCTTTTCCTACCTACTTATTTAGATCAGCATTTCCCAGTTTTCAAATGTTTGGTATAACTTTCATCATCTCTAGCCAGAACACTCACCTTTTTCCTTTTTTTCTGAGGGAAGAAAATCATACAGAATTCTTGATCAGTTGTTCTGTGAAGCACATCTATCCAACTCTTAATTATGCCTTGAAATCCTATTCTTAATTGCCTTCCTTTCATCCTATTTATTAACATATTTTGCACGCAGTGGTTAAGTGCATAATTATTATTATTTTGTAGAAGACCTGAGGATGTGTTCTGACCAATTTGCTCCAAATCAAGGAGGGAGGGATCACACACTTTATTATTATTTTTTTTTAAAGAAGGTCTTGCTTTCCAAAATCTGATCAGATCACAGACCTTCTAAAGAAAAGCTGCAAGCCTTTTAACAATATCAAATAAATGGAAACATCGAATATAGTAAATTAAGTCACTGTTTCAGAAAGAACAGTCTTTTAAGAGATGACTGACTTTTAATACCACTTCTCTATACTCCTATTCTTTTTTCACAAAAAAGATCTTTTAGAGAGTTCTCAGAAAATGGTGCGCTGAATAGCGAGGCATTTTGTCTCCCTGCTGACAAATTGCTGATTTTGCTGCCAAGACTGGTTTTTTGGCAGCGCACTCTCCAGAATTGAATGGGAGTAATGCTAATGACCCTCAAACAACCCCAGACTACCATGTACTTGCCTGGAGAGAGAAATCTGGAGGATTTCAGTTTTCAGTAAGAGTGGCCGCAGTGTTTGCGGTCTCCATCTTTTCCTGCAGCTGCTTGTATTTTTAAGTGTGTCTTCTGTTTTTAACATCACTTTTGATTACTAGCCTGGCTGAATGCCAACTTACCTTATATCCTTTGTTTGCCTACAATCATAAATTTTTACTGTTTTATTTCAGTGCTTCAAAATACTTCCTCTTTCGCTGCAGTGGACATGTAAAAATTATTTTTCTTTGTAGTGAAAGTGATTCAATTGGATCTATGCTGGATTTTTACTTTAAGGATTTTGTATTTTACTAGTTTTCCTAAAAGAACTCTATTACTTCATTTTTTCCGTCCATCCACTCTGTTATGGGAGTTT
Organism: Myanophis thanlyinensis; assembly: GCA_017656035.1. Classification (NCBI taxonomy): domain Eukaryota; kingdom Metazoa; phylum Chordata; class Lepidosauria; order Squamata; family Homalopsidae; genus Myanophis; species Myanophis thanlyinensis. The sequence goes on from JAEANM010009307.1 coordinate 6,474, forward strand.
TTAATCTCAGCTTCTTTGTATTTCCATTGTTATGCAGTATCCATTTTCTTTATCCTCAAAAGGGAATTGCTTATACTTTGCTGTGAAAACTTGACTATGAGAGCAAAGCAACAATAAATTAAGGACTTTGAATATTATATATCCTTGATAATACCCCCCCCCCCCCCGAGATATAAAGGAGAGATGGGGCACAGAAGTGTTAATGTTAAAGCCTTCTTGTAAACTTTCGGGGGAAAAAGTCTGCCAAATTTACAAGTTTTAAATGAAAAGCTGGATAACTGTTTGATGAATTTGTAATAACGGTAAATCATCCTAAAGAACACTTCAAGACACAGTAGCTAAATCAGCTATGCAACTGGATGGACTGAAAGGTAATTTGCTGTTAATAGATTTAAAAGAAAAGGAGCCTTCTTTGAAAACTGATATTTGTTGAGGAGGCTGAAATGGGCATTAATGAACTTGATTTTCTCAGAAAAGTTTGATAAAGTTTGTGGAATGGAGACATATGCAATTAGAGGATGGCTGTCACAATATTTTAGGTCTCAATTTGTGGGAAGATTTATTGAACAAGTATTATGGAGGTATTCTCAATTTTTTTGGAGAGTGAGAAGCAGTTGTTTGGAACCATTCCACTCATAATTTTAAAGAAAAGCAATTATGATAAACTGGGGTTTATTTTTATGATCAAGAACCAATCCATGGTATTTGATCCTGAATGGATCAGAAACAATGGTTGTAGTGAGTTTATGAGAGAATAGAAACCAACTGTGAACCTTCCGGGAGTTAAAGGTAACAGAAGTTTAGCTTTGTGCTTGGGATTCTCTGTTGTTTTTTTAGTAGATAGATGGTAGGTCAAATTGGTTGATTGATAATAGATTTCCACAATTGTGATATTTTAATGTTATATAGCAATTTTGCAAATATAGATTTAGAAATTTATAGATTGTGGACCTGGTTTTTTTGTGGGGGAGGGGGGACGAGATAATTCTTGTCACTGACACTATATTTGTCAATGTTCAACCAGGGAAGAGATTTGTGTATATAGCTTGAATTTTTGTTTTATGCATTTTTTCTTTGTTTCTGTTTTTGAATTGTATTTTTTCTTTTTTCTTCATCCTATATTTTAACCTTGAATACCAAAAAAAGTGGTAAACTATTATTTGTTGCAGTATTGATTTACCTCCTTTTGAACTGTTAGATCAAACATTTTCCTTCTGATTTCATATTGCATCCAAAATATAAAACAAAGCAAACATTTCATATCATTTGTTAAAGCAATGATCATTTGCTTGAAAACTATAATTTGAAATTGGTTTGCTTCAGCTAAGGATAATTGAAAATAATCAACATGGACATGGCCACTTTTTCTATTTTAACATGATGTACACAAATATATTTCCCCCTCCACAGTTTCAACTTCCTTTAAACTCAATTTAGCACCTTGAATGTACTAGGAGGTGACAATTACCTTGAACTAGAGCATTTGATGTAATTTATTACAACTTACTATACTGCACTTCCTTATTATATTGAAGTTACTTATTACATTTATAGCAAAGTACAGTGGACTCATGGACTCATTTCAGTTTGGTGCTTCCTTGGATTTGTTTTGCATTAGTCCCATACCATTTCCTGTTCTGCCTTTTTGGATGACATAAGGACAAACTATAAAGAATTGCTATTCCTTCACATGGAGAGGAGAGCATTTCCCTTGAAGCGGACTACAGATCAAAACAGCAACTCATCCCTGTTAATTGAAAGGGAAAGCTCTATTTTGCTATGCATTCTAAAGCAGTGCTTCCCAAACCTTTTCATTACTCAAAACTGCTTATCTGACATTCTTTTCAACCAATGTAGATAAAACTCTTTGAATTTAAATGTCCCTGTGAAAATACCTATTATGTGTGTTGTTACCAAAGAAAAACTATTTTAATATTATTTTGGGTAATTTATCCTGGTTTAGGAAGCATGGTCCTACAATATAACTATTGTTGAAATTAAGATTTTTTAATTCTAAACCACAGCATAATAGATTCCGATTCTGATTTTATTTATCACATAGATAATTATACATAGTACAATATGTAGTGAAATGCTTTGTGTAACCGCTTGTGGTCTTAAAGTTAAGTTACAATTTACAATTGGAATTTAGGAGAATTTATACTTTAAATTTACATTAAATTTACACTTTAAATTTACATTAAGGCTAACACTCTAACATTAAGAAGAAAGTTAGTTCAGAATACGGAGGCCACAACTGAAAAGTGCTACCTGAGACCCTTTATCCATTGACTTCGTTGGCTTGTATCTAGCAGAAGATATCAATAGGATGTACGGTATATGTTTGACAAGTTAGGCATTTCTACATGGAGAAGGCAGTCTTATACATACTTAGGTGTGAAACCCTAAACACCTTTAGGCGTTAAAACCCACATTTCAAATTGCACCAGGAAACATTTGGCACCCAATACAGTGGTCACAAAACACCAGTAATATAACAGATGAATCTGATTCATCAGGATATAGGGTAAGCTTCCACATTTTGGACAACTGCACTTTATAACTGGTTTTCAAAAGCAGCGCTATATAAACCACAGTGTAGCAATCCAGATGAAAGATGATAAGTATATGAATCATGTAGTTAAAATATAATAAAAACACTGTAATTTCTTACCTAGTCCCTTAATCAGAAAATGAATTAAAGGGGATTTAATTTAACTTAAAATTCTTAAGTTAAAATTTCATTATTATTTCTGACTTTTATGACTCCTTTTTATTCATTGATATTATAACTATAGTAGAAATGGTAGAAGCTTAACATCCATTTTTTTAACTAAAGATAACTGAAGTTGATAGTTACTAAATTGTAACTAAAGCAATGTTAAAAATAATTTCAGGTATGGTAGAAAGTAGATACTGTAGTAAAGAAAGTTTTTAGAGGCACACTGATAGCTATAGATACAATAAGGTCTATTCAGTTTTACTGATTCAACCCAAAGTTTCAGATATTATGAAGTTGTAGCAGCCATTTCTTTTTCCTCAACTCAAGATAAATACTGTAATGTTTACCTCAGGGAACTTGTTATAAACAACACATTGAAATTTTCTGTGAGTTTCCCCACTAATGCTCAGCTGGAAAGTGGTATAACTTTTATTTAGTTTCAATTCTTGCTAAAATCAATAATGCCTAGTTCCAAATAAATATATTTAGGGCTAGATTGCCGAGCTACTGTATATTTGTTGACATTTCTTTTTCAAAGTTTTCAGGGGTAGAATAAGATTTATGTCATTCAAATAAACCAGGAGATAATAAGATTACAAGAGACAGATCTGATTAATGTTACTGTATCGTCTCCTTGTAAAATATCCAGAAAATTAATAGGTAAGATTACTGTAGTGTATAATCCTGCAGGTATTCTAGAAATGTTTGGAGCATTAAAATATGTATTAATTTTTATCCCACATTTTTGTAAGTAAGTCAAGGCAGCAAACATACCTAATCCTTCTTCCTATTTTCCTCATTTATAAGGTGAATTGGGATAAGAATTAGTGACTAGCCCAAACTCACACAGTCAGTCAGCTTTCACGCCCAAGGTGGAACTAGAACTCAGTCTCCCAGTTTCTAGCCTGGTCCCTTAACCACTAGACCAAACTGGCTAGTGGTTAATTAATAGGCAGTTCTCCATATTGCCTTTTTTCACACATTGATATAAATATAATTACATTGGTACTTAGATTGTTTTTTACTAACAGGGCACATAAAGCCTGAGCAAATTAAAGAAATGCTCATTTTATAGAAAATCTAAAAAGTACAGCTCAGTGTTTTAAACATGACTGTTCAAAGATATCTCACTAAATTGCATCACCTACAGATGTTAGAGTGCACTCATAATTATATATTTATAAATACTGAATAAGATTGAAAAGGTCCGTGGCAGTGTAAATTTGGACAAATGAATCAAAACAAGATTTTATATAGCAGAGGCAACTTGTGGGATTGATTATTTTATATGAATATATCTGCTTGTATTTCCTTCTTAAAATGTCCATTTCCACAAGCCTTTTTGGTTTAGCACAGAGTTTATTTTATTTATTTATTTACACAAATTTTTATATCACCCCCCTCTTGAGGAGAAGTCTCACCACCGCCTCTTTCAAGGTGGCAGGCAAGAACCCCTCTCTCAAACAGGCATTAATAATCCCCTGGAACCAGCCTCATGTCACCTCCCGAGTGGCTGATACTAGCCAGGAGGGGTATGGATCTAACGAATCTAACGAACATGTGGTGGCATTATTTTTATTAATAATTTAACACTAGCTGATAAATTTGAATGATTTTAGATCATTTTTATGTTAGGATGGTTTATGCCAGGATGGGAAAACTTTTGAGACTTTGGTGATTAGTTCTGGATTACAGAGAAGGTGCCTACTGATGTTACAAAATGTTGCATCTTTGCATTTTGGGCAGACTTTGGACAATTTTTTTTTACTGGTTCTGTGGGCTTGGCTTAGTGGGCGTGGCTGGGTGGTCAGTTTCTGTAAGCACCCAATAAAGATTATGCTAGAAACAACACCAGAATGTTTTTTTCCTGCCTTCCTTACAGGATTAACCCTGTAAAGTGGGAAAAAAACAAAAGGAGATTTCTTCTAACAACCGGTTCTCCAAACTACTAAGAAAATTTACTTAGCAGGTTCACTAGAACCTGCTGAATTTCCCTTCTGAGTTTTTCGATTCCATGCCTCAATAGATTCTCACTATTAATAGGTTCTATGCATCAGTGGATTTCAAAGATAAACCGGTGCTTCATGGCTTCGATTTGATGTGTCCATTTGCCTCAGTACTAAAATTTTACATCGGGCATAGATGTACATGCTTATTTCCCAATGGCCAATCTGATTGACTGATGGCAATTCAAAGCTGTTTTTCCAACCAGGCATCTTGGAAATTGCATATGTGCCGCCACGAGCTACCGCTACCTCCAGTTTCAGCTCGAGTTTACTACATTAGTATCGAACTAAGAGCAGTCTGTGCCCGTGATTGGGCGTGTCCGTGGAGAAGACCTAAGACCAAGAATGAAAGAGTGCACTTCATACGCGGGTTGAGAATTTTAAAAGTCAGCAAACACGCATACCGAACCTGCTTTCGGTGCCCCTAACTTTGACCAAATTGCACCCTGAACAATAGCCTGTGTGACTCTTAAAAGGTGTGGAGAGATGAAATGAAGCTTTTATAACTCCGGTCCCAATGTGTCTGCTAGATTCTTTTTCTCGTGCCGTGCTTCGCGAGGGACCCAAGGCAGGTGTTTCTCAACAACTCCTTCTAAGGCGCGTCACGCACGCGGAAGAAAAACTTACGAACCCCAAAGCGGTTCTCCGTCTCAGACTTCTCTCGTGACCCCCCCCTCCCCGCCTCTCCGCTTGCGCAACCTTCTTGCGGTCAGACACTCCGCCCCTCCTAACCGCCCTGTCAGTCCGGTCTTCCGCAGCCAATCGGGCGGTCTTCTGCTACCCTTTCTCCACCTCCTTGTCCTCCCGGGAGTGAGGGGAGGGCTGCGAGCTGAACACTAGGGGGGGGGAGTGAGTTGAATGGTTGAACTTTTTTCCGCGCTGAGTTTTTGCTGCGTTGAGGCTTCGCCGCCGCCTCCCTTTTCCTTGGCGAGGTGAAACGGCGCAATTGCACACGGTGCGGAGTGTTTAGAATTGTTTTCTTCCTCGCACCCGGCTGCGGACAAAGCCATGAGGTTTAAGGAGCCCGGCGTTTCTTTGACTCTTCTTTGGATTACCGCTTCCTGTGGCTGCCTGCCCGGCTGCACTGCCTGGGCTGGAGAAACGGCAGTGGCTCGCCAGCAGGATGAGTTCTTCTCCGCCACCAGTATTTATGGAGCCAGATGCAGCTCCAGGTGTCTCAGCTTGCAGATTACGCGTATCTCCGCCTTTTTCAAGCATTTCCAGGTATGGGGAAAAACATCTAAAGCAGTAGCCGGGCCGCGCATTAATGAAACCCGAGCGACTTCTCGTTTCCCCTCTTGGCCAGGTCTAGTCGGAAAGAAGCCCTTTGAATTCAATGGGATTTGTTCTCAGAGATACGCAGGCGGTGGACACAGCCTTGGGCGGCAGTTTGGCTGATGGTCACAATTGGGTGCTTTCAGCGCTTATTAGGGTGCACTTATGAGTGCAGAAGACGAAGCGGATGGGCTGCAATGCTTTCGCTAGAAAACAAGCTCGTAATAGCACAGGTAGATCCATACTGAGTCATTGGTACTCTGCACTTTACACTGAACTTGGTAGCTTTTTAAGAAGCTCGCACGTCTGCCCTTTTCCAGCAAAATAGATCGAAGAAGCTTCTTAAAGCCGATCGTATCGGGTTGGTCTCTTGACCGTAAGTGAGCTGTCCCACCGGATGAATGCTCCCGTTTTCGGAGTCGCGCCGCTGGTTGACTTGATAGCGGAAGTGGTGATTTTAATTAGTATAGAAGTAGTCGGCCGATTTACCGAAGCGGTTTAGTCATTTGTAACCGCTAAAGCTCGCCCTGGGTATGTTTGCGGTTTGAAAAGTGAAAACATACCATAAATGTAAGCAGTTTTGTAACCTGGAGGTGAAATTACTTGCATGAAGCAATACTATTTTTAAGTGATAAAGTTAAAGATGTGTAAAAGAACACGTATCCATTTCTGAAGGCAGTTTTAAGCGGCCATCCTGTATGCCGTTTTACTTAAGAATAAAAACTATTTGGCTTGATTGGTATGTTATTAAATTAAATTATCTACTTAAAATAGATTTATAATAATTATTCATGTTCTCCAAACAAAGGGTGGAGTATATATTTTTTTGGAATTAATTTTTATAATATGGTATATCATGATGTGTAAGTGGCCATGATTTTCAGTAATTAAAATGAAAAGTAGAACGGCATGATTTTATATATGGACTTGATTGATATACATCAAAGCCCTGTTATCAGTTTAGATAGCTCATTGTCTTATTTTCAGTTGATAAATTGCTAGGAATCAGGTAACATATAACTTCAGAAATAAAGTTTTTATTCTCCTTGTTCATTTGCTTGATTTTTGAACATGTTTGCATACTCCCAGTGTACACGGGAATGTGAGAATTAGTTATTTAATAGAGCTGTGATAAAAAGGCAGTGATATATAAATTGAAATAAATAAATAAATTTTGTATCTGACCCAAAAAACAAAGATCCATTGACTTATCATTAGTAGGAAAACTTTATGAATAGCTTTCTTCACTGTTTTTAATAGACATCAATTTAAGATCTGTAAATCATCCTGTTAAAGATCTGTGTTTTTGCATGTGTGTTACTGCATATATTGAAAATGGAACAAGACAGCATGGCTATCTTAGCTTTCCTAACTTTGCTATTGTTGGATTCAACAGATGTGTCTTTGTAAGAAGAATTGCAATATATCAGTTTACTAACTACTAATTTGCTTGCTTTTTATCAGAGGAATCAGAGGTCAGAATGTCTCATTCCATTGACATAAATAGGTTATGATGTAACAATTTGCACAGGTCTTTAGCTATTGGGTTATTCACTCATAAAAACGATTTTTTAAAAGTGGTCCCTGAAAGCAAACAGCTTTTTTTCCTGTGGCTCTTTACAGGTCACCCATTTAGTTTTTTGTGGTTCTTAAGAGTTATTTTGAAAAATCTAGGACATGGCTTGATGATTCTGTGCCCAGACAATCACACTGGGATAATTCTATTTCAACGTTCATGTATACATTGTGTTTAGTGACAGTGAAGCATAAAAAGATGTAACTATTTTTCTTTGTAGAAAGAATCTCAGTTTAAGGATGATGATCCATAATAGGCCTGGAGGGGGGTGTCCCTCTGGTTGAACTTTGCCCACCTGGGTTTCGAGTTTTTCATCAGCAGAGGGCTCAGGGAAGGGGGGGGTAGCAGTGGTTATTAAGGAAGACCTATGTCCTAGGGAGGTCACTGTCTCACAGGTAACCAGATGTGAATCTATGTGAAATGAGGTTCTGGGGTTCAGGTGGGCCTGCTACTCACATACCTGGCTCCCTGCCATGTGACGTCGGCCCTGCCTGAGCTCCTTGAGGTTATAGCCGGCTTGGTGGTGGAGACCCCCAGACTCATAATTATAGGGGACTTCAACCTTCCCTCTGCCGGCATGATCTCGGGGGTGGCTCAGGAGTTTGTGGCTTCCATGACAGCCATGAGCCTGACCCAAGTAATTCAGGACCCCACTCACACGGGAGGTCACATCTTGGATTTGATTTTTGTCTCGGAACAGTGGCAGAATGATCTAGGATTAGGGGATGTTTTAATTGAGCCCCTGTCGTGGTCGGATCATTCGCTCCTTAGACTGGACTTCCGGTCCGCACCCCCCCATCGCAGGGAGGCAGAGCTGACAAAATGGTTCCGCCCCAGGCACCTGATGGACCCTGAAAGGTTTCTGATGGAGCTTGGGCAGTTTCCCGAGGCACTTACACATGACCCTGTCGGGGATCTGGTGGCCATCTGGGATAGGGTGGCTACCGGAGCCCTGGATCAGGTCGCGCCCTTGCGGCCTCTGGCCCGGCGATGATCCCATTTGGCTCCCTGGTTCTCTGGGGAGCTGAGGGAGATGAAATGCCGGAAAAGAGGCCTAGAGAGTCATTGGAGAGCCAGTCGCTTCGAATCTGACCAAACACTTTTGCGGGCCTTTATTAGGACGTACTTAGTGGCCATAAGAGTGGTGAAGCGTTCTCACTTCGCCACCCTTATCGCATCGTCAGAAAACTGCCCAGCCTCCCTGTTTAGGGTGACCCGCTCCCTCCTTGAGGTGGGGGAACGGGAAGACCCCTTGCAGGGGTGGGCCGAGGACTTTTCTTGTTTTCTGCAAGATAAAATCGCTCAGATTTGGGGAGGGTTGGACTGTGACTAGGCGTTTCTGGATGGGGGGGGCAGGGCCGGTCTTGGGTGAGACCATCTGGACTGAGTTCGATCCTGTGACCCCAGATATAGTGGACAGATTGCTGGGTAGCCTTAATGCCACCACATGCTCATTAGACCCTTGCCCCTCCTGGTTAGTGTTGGCTACCCGGGAGCTGACGCGAGGTTGGTTCCAGGGGATTATTAATGTTTCTTTGAGAGAGGGGTCCTTGCCTGCTGCCTTGAAAGAGGTGATGGTGAGATCTCTCCTCAAGAAGCCATCCCTGGACCCAGCCTTGTTGTCTAGCGTCCCTTTTTAGTGAAGGCTGTTGAGACCGTGGTGGCACGACAGCTTCCCCAGCATCTGGATGAAGTGTTATATCTGGATCCTCTCTAATTGGGCTTCAGGCCCAGTTTCAGCATGGAGACAGCTTTGGTCGCATTGGTTGATGATCTCTGGAGGGCTCAGGACGGGTTATTCCTCTGTCCTTGTCCTATTAGACCTCTCATCAGCTTTCAATACTGTCGACCATTGCAGCGGTTGGAGGGGTTGGGAGTAGGTGGCACCGTGCTGCGGTGGTTCGCCTTCCTCTCCAGCCGCTCGCAATTTGTGTTAGCGGGGGGGGCAGAGATCGACCTTGAGGCCCCTAATTTGTGGGATGCCTCAGGGGTCGGTGCTCTCCCCCCTGCTGTTTAACATCTATATGAAACTGCTGGGTGAGATCATCCATGGCTTTGGGGTGAGTTTTCATCAGTACGCTGATGATACACAGCTGTACATTTCCACCCCAAGCCACCCCAACGAAGCTGTCGAAGTGATGGACCATTGCCTGGAGGCTGTGCAGAGTTGGATGGGTCAAAATAGGTTCCAGCACAATCCAGCCAAGACCGAGTGGCTGTGGTTTCCTATGCCCAGATACAGCCAGCTTACTCCATCACTGGCCGTGGGGGGAGAAACTTTGTCCCCCGTGGAGGGGGCTCGCAATCTGGGTGTCCTCCTGCATGTACGGCTGTCATTGGAAGAACATATTGCAGCCATCTCCAGGGGGGCCTTTTATCAGGTCCGTAGGATTGCCCAG
>JAEANM010009308.1:0-16451 GCA_017656035.1 Myanophis thanlyinensis
TAAGCCTTCTGTAAACGCCTCCTGATTTGGTATCTAATAAAAGAAGTTTCCAGAGTTCGCTCTGGGCTCTTTCACCCTGAGGAACTTGAACTCTGTGTTTTTCTTCAGGGCTGGGGGAGACCACCAGGTAAATTGCACCAGGAAAAAACCCACATTCTATCCCCCATTGCTTGGGGAATTTGGGGATGAGGGAATCTGGGGTGTGGGGGTGGGGAAAACTCTTCTGCCCACAAAGAGAATAGAAGGGAGAAGAGAACAAATGCCTTGGGGAAAAAGAAAAGCCTCTTTCCCTTGCACAGGCTACTCCCTTGCCCCTCTCCTGCCCGGATTTTAAAGTGCTATGCACAGGAGGTTTTAAAGTGCTAGGTGTAGGAGATGATGGGGTGAGTCGGGCTGGAACCGAAAGTGCTCAGCTGACTGACGGCCAACAGAGCCCAAGGCAGAATTTTACCCTGGGAGGGCCCACCTCCAGCACTCCTCTGCTGCCCCCTTGCCTCTTAGCACCTGCCCTGCCACCCTCTTGCCTCTTAGTGCCCCCCAGGTCATTCCCCCCAGGGGGTGGTACCACCCACTTTGTGAACCACTGATCTAGCCTAATGAAGAAAATCAAATAGTGCAACAGATAGTTTAGCAGCTTCTACCTGTTATAAGCAATTCATTCTGTTCCTAAACAGCTGTCCTAGTTTTTATGTAGATATCATTTTTGTCATGTCATGATTTCTTCATTGTTTCTTTCTGAATTCCATCAAATATAAACTCCAATTTTGCTTGATCATAGTTCACCTTTCAGCACTCACCGTGTTTGAATATGAAAGTTGTTTGTAGTTCCAGTGTGTTCATAGTCATGGATAGCAGCTGCAAAAATCATAGCAAAGATCTCCAGTTCTGTCAACCAGTGCTGAAAAAATGATTTTGAGAAATTAGATAATATATTATATTGCAAAGTTTAAATAGACTATTGTTTGGTAAGACCAACAGTGTTGGAATCTAATATCTTTTTACTAAGATTATCACTGCTGTAGCTGTACAGAATTTTAAAAAATATTAATTTCAAGTGCTATTATCTACAGGCAATTTTAATATTTCTGAATTTTACTCTTGAGACACCACACAAACTGTTCAAGAACTTCAAATTCTAATAAGACAGTAAAATAAACTCTGAATATTTTGTCCAGTTTCTTCTCCACCTATTCCCAACTACTGAAAAACTGAATCCCAAATATTTGGAAACTTGTACTTTATCCTTGAGAATGTTTGACAATATTCCCATTATTTTGGTCTTTCCCATCTTTAATTTTAAAAATGTTATTGAATGTTAATTATTTAACGTTCTTTGTATAGTTAATTACAAAGAGTATGTTAAGATTAATTGCTCTTGATTTTAAAACTTTCAAAAACTGATGAAGCAAGTTTAAATCAGAAAAAAATATGATTCATTGATATTTTTATTTATAATTATCATGACACTGGATATATATCTGAGTAGAGACTATGTTGTTCTGCAAAGTACCTCCAGTTTGCTTAAAATAATTTGAGCACATTTTTGTTTAAGTCTGAAAATTACAAACGTTAACAAGACAACTACCCAGGAAAAATATTGATTAAACCAAGTTGAAATTAACAATTTTAAACACTTTCTTAGATCTGAAATAAAAAATCAACTTTGACTTGAACCCTTCCAAGAATACCCTGTTAAAGAAACAAAATTCACCTTTGCTATATTCAGTCTTGCATCTTGCAATCTAACCATGTGACATGACAAATATCTTTTTAAAATTGGTTTTCAGAAAATTCCAAAACTTAATTTCAGGCATATGGATAGACTTGCCTTTAGGATGGCTTATTTTTTCCAATTTATAATATTTAAGGAATTTACATTTTCATGAACAAGAATGTAGATTGGAGACAGAATCATTGACAGATTGCCCTGTTTTGTTTTGCACATGAACAGATTTCTATTTTCTATTAGGTAACATAATACCTAATAGAATTTACCCAATAGCCAACCAAATTTACAGACTACATTTTTTTTCTTTCTTATTTAGTAAACCCAAGCTAATAATCTCAAACAAATAAATTGGGGACTGCAGCCAAGAAATTAAAAGACACTTGCTCCTGAGGAGGAAAGCCATGGCAAAGCTAGACAGCATTCTAAAAAGCAGAGACATCACCCTGCCAACAAAAGTGTGAATAGTCAAGGCTTTGGTTTCCCCAGTTGCAATATATGGCTGTGAAAGCTGGACCATAAGGAAAGCTGAGTGCAAAAGAATTGAGGTCTTTGAACTATGGTGCTGGAGAAGACTCCTGCGAGTCCCTTATATTGCAAGATGAACAAACAAGTCAGTTCTAGAGTAGATCAACCATGACTGCTCTTTAGAAGGCCAGATCCTAAAGAAACTCAAATACTTTGGCCACCTAATGAGAAGAAAGGACTCATGAGAGAAGAGCCTAATGGTGGGAACCACTGAGGGCAAAAGAAGAAGAGGATGACAGAGAATAAGGTGGCTGGATGGAGTCATTGAAGCAGTCGGCATGAGCTTAAATGAACTCCGGGGGATGGTAGAGGACAGGAAGGCCTGGAGGAAAATTGTCTATGGCGTCGCGATGGGTCAAACACGACTTTACAACTAACAATAACAATTTGCATGTACACAGAGATCTCTTCCTCCTAGTCTGGCAGAAAGAATAGTATTCTCTGCTATTCATGCTATAACTTGATAAATAAATATTCACAATATCTGAAAGATGTCCAAGACTCTGATTACTTTGGTTATTATCTTTTCTTTTTTAAAATTTGCATTTCCAATTCTCTACCAGAAGACAATGACAAAATCAAAATCTGCCTTCCCACTATGATGTTACTCTTTAAAATAATGCTTCCTGCTGCCTCACTCACTGAATAAAGAGGTAACTACTAATCAGGAAGTAGACAGGTGTACACGTATGGTTGTTCCACAGAGCAAGATCATGTGAGACATTATCTTCATAAGGATTATCAGCATTAGTTTATGGGAAAGTTGCATTGATAGATATTAATATAGAAAGAGGTAAAGGCTGCAAACGCTTAGACAGTAGGACTCTGCAGTCTGACTTGCAATATAGGTTCAGACTTACATACCTAAATCTTTGTCATATTAGATACTGACTGTAGTTTTAACAGATTTGTGATACATATACAATTATACATTAAAGTATATATTCTGTAAGAAACACTGGAATGACATTTATATTTTGGACTTGACCATCTATCCTAACAATAAAATAGTTTAATTAATAAAATTATCTTCATTTACCTGAAAATGTAATGTCTACAATTCTAAAATCCTAAGTTTAACAATATTGTTAGAAAAATTCCTACAGACACCTTACTCATAGCATAGCCTTAATTAATAAAAAGCTTGCCTGAACTAAGTCAACAACAACAACTTATATTCAATGAAGATAAAAGTGCTTGAAAAAGACCTACTTTAGCAAACCCAAATTTTAATTGTCATAAATATCTTCAAACCTGGTATTTTATTGCCATGATCAATTGCATAACTATTTTCATATTGGTCTTTTAATTAATTAGTATTTTGTCTACTTACTGCTATGCCTGTCTTAAAAAGGAGATAATGAACAGTCTGTGTGACATCTGCTGCATGCATTAGATTGTGGTATGGATTTTTATACTTGCTATAGCCAACTTCCAGAGCTTCCACAAAGGAGACAAGAGCAGAAATTGGAATCTATATATATATATATATATATAAAAGAGGGTAGATTGTGAACACCTTTAACACAATAATAGACTGATTTAACTTTACCCAAATTTTCATCAATTTTCATCAATATGTTTGGAAATTCTGATACTCTTTAAAGCAAATACCAGCACCCAACTGTATCTTGTTAGAGTTACATAATGTGCTCTATGTATCACTAATATTAATAAATACAAATTAAAAGCAACATATCAGCACTTTCAGAATTAAGATGTTTAATCAATGGATAATAGGTGGTTGACAGGGTTAAAAAAAACTTCATCCTTATCATGTTCATCTCTTCTGGTTTCAGATAGTTTTTAAAATCTTAATTTGTGTAGTTTTAATATTTTAATTATTTTTAATAATTAAATGTTTTATGTTTTATATCCTGTAACCTTACAGGAAAGATGGACAGCATAAAAATTAATAAAAAATAAATACCTTCATTGTAACATTATAAAAGTAATTTTATATTATTCACATTATATAATTACTCACCGTTATTCTGGGTATGGAGATATATAATTATATAATCACTATTGAATTGTTTTAGATCAAGCAGAGGTGAAATTCATTTAGTTCGGACCAGTTCAGGCAAACCAGTAGTGGAAATTTTTAGTACTTCGGACAACTGGGAAATTCAACCTCTGTTTGGCCCCATCCCCACCCACCCAGTTGCCCACTCACCTCAATCACACTGCCCCACCCTGCCCAGTCATTCCTCATCTCGAGCATCTCCCCGGCATATCACATTGTGTAGCTCCTCGCTTATGGTGAACAGAGCTTGCCTGACTTCCCAGTTCCCATGTGGTTCCTGTGGCCCAACTGAGCAGCGCAGATCTGCCTGCCTGGGTAAGTAAGCCTGCAAGTCGCAGCCTAGCTAGCCACACATACCCTCCATCCCTGACCTTGGGTATTTTGTCATGCTGCAGCTGCTACATTACACAAACAGCATGGCCTAGCTAGACCCCAGTCCCTGGCCTTGCCTGCCTCACCTCAACATGGCAGCTCCATCACACATGCCATGAGTATGGCCTAGCTAGACTCCAGTCCCTGGCCTTGCCTGCCTCACCTCAATGCCTCCCAAGTGTCACATGCACCAAGCAGTGTGGCCTAGCAAGTTGCTTCCCTCCATTCCAAGCTTCTCTGTGCCACCTGCAGCACTTTCTGGATGGGACTTAGAGGATCCAAAGCAGCAGCTCATGGCTGCTAAATTGCACAAGATGCCTTCTCTCCACTGACTGCTGCTCTTGCTGGGAGAGCCACCAATTTAGCAGCCATGAGCCACCACTTTGGTTCCTCTAAGTCCCATCCAGAAAGCGCTGTGGGTGGCTGAGAGAAAGAGCATTCAACAGCACTTTCCAGGTGGGAATTAGAGGAAAGCGGTGGCTTACAGCTGCTAAATTGCAGAAAATGCTCTTTCAGCAAGAGCAGCAGTGCAAAGAAGCAGCCATTGGAGAGCAGAGATGGAGCAGAGCAAGCCCCAAAAGGCTGCTTGATTAACCCTCACCATGTGGCAGAAGCTGCGCAATGTGCAGAAGCCTCACTGCACAGTGGAGCTGTGTGCATGCATGGAAGCCTTGCTGCACACACATGTGCGGGAGCCTGCATGCATGCACGTATCCTCACATTTTTGGTGAACCGGTGGTAAAAAAAATTAATTCCACCACTGAGATCAGGGGTGTTAAACTCAATGCCCATGGCCCAGATCTAACACACAGGATCAACCTGGAAACAGCATAGGACTGGCCCTTTGTGCCTCTGCCTGCACGCAGACCCTCTGTGACTCCCCTGGGCTCCATTTTATTGGCAGAGGACTGCATCCAGTCCAAAAATGGGGCACAGGGAGCACATGCAGTCCCACTATCAAAACAAACTAAAAACAAAAGAAAAAAAATGTTTTCCTTTTTGCATTTGAGCATGCAACAAGGGACATAAAAGGAGAAAAGGAAAGAAAAAGAAAAAGAAGGAAACATGGGACGAGAGCAAGGAAGAAAAAAATAAGGAAAGAGGGGAAGGAAGAAGAAGGAAGAACGAAGGAAGGAAGGAAGGAAGGAAGATTATAATGAGAGTGAGGGAAGGTGTCAGGGAAGTCCTGCATTAGCACTTGGCCACCATAGGTGTCCCTGACATGAGTCCCATGTCACTCCCACCATGGCCACTCCAACCCCTGGCCATGCCCATCCCCAGCCATGCCCTCCGAGATCAAACATAACCCTGATGCGGCCCTCCATGAAATCGAGTTTGACACCCCTGTTCTAAATCATGGGTTAACTTATTTATAAGTTAGAAATGCTTTTTAAAAAATAATATGAAAGTTATGGCCAATTTACATTTTACTACAGCTAATTTGGAATTTCTACTCTATGAAAATATTAATATAAATATAAATATGTAATATAAATATATTAATATGTAAATAAATTTTATTTGGGGGCAGCTTGGAATAATGTATTCTGTTATTAGGCAAACCAACTGTGTTTTCACATAAATCTTTAAATTTAAAAATTACATATTCATAGTTAATACATGTTTTGGTTTTTTTGGAAGACTCTGGTCCTACAAAGACATTTTCCTTATTTCTTCTTACCATGATGCCAAGATATTAAAAAAATGTTCCAAGATATTTAAATGAGTTAATTTGAGTAACATAAATTACATCAATTTTTCCAAGAGTAGTAGCCTTACAATGGAGAATACTTTGGTTTTACTGTAAATTACTGTACTGATGTTGGGGCATTCTCTCTGCCATAAAGCAAATCCTCCAAGACATCACCTAAGATGATAGTCATGTCATCTTGAACTAGAACCAAAGAGATTTTTTTAACCAATATAGGATAATGGAATGTTAACATTGGGCTTGCACCAGAAAATTTACATAAAAATGAAGAAGAATGGTCACCAAAATATAGCCATGCTTTATCTCTTCCCCAAATGATAAGAAAGAAAAAATAGAAAATGCCCTTGAGAATCACACATACACTTCATCGTATTTTTCCCATGGAGTTTCATAATTAAATTGAAGAGAATGCAGTTATTGATCAGTTTCTTCTGAAGGCAAAGGGAGTTTTTTCTAATGCCAATAAAAATAAAGGATAAAGGGTAAACAATCTCTTCAGTATTGTGGGGTAAGTCTTCACAATGTAGTTGTTAAATCAGTTTTGCACCTCTCTAGAAATTGTAATTGATTTATTGTAATTGTTAAATCAATGACAGTATCCATGGTAATCATAAATTTTCCTCAATTCCTATTAAAGATAAGAAAGTATGCTTTTTCTGACTATGTTGCAATACAAACATTTTTGCATGAAGTGTTTATTATTTAAGCTTCAGATTGTGTGGAATTTATTGTATGTAACTGTTATCCATAAATAAATAATAATAAATAAATGCTGAATTTATTTATGAACACATGCAAATAGAAAATAGCAAATAGAAAGTCTATACTATCCCCTTGCCCTACTACCTATGGTCGCAAGCGGTCGCATACACATTTCACTGCATTTCGTACTATGTATGTCTGTGCATATGATGAATAAAATTTGATTTGATTTGATTTGATTTGATTTGATTTGATTTGATTTGATTTGATTTGATTTGATTTGAAAATGGGATGTATTGAGAGGGGAAGGATAAACAGTCATGGCAAAGGATTAAACGCTTCACACAGGATGATTACAGAAGCATTTGTCTGGGATTTGTGAAGAATTAAGTTCCTTCACTTCCTGTAATGGCTATGAAGCCAAATAATACTCTTGTCACCCAAAATGCAGATTGTTTTATGGAGTAATTATTTATGTTAATTAATCATATTTACATTACTATACCTTTTCCATTTCCTCATTAGAGAACACACAATAATTCTGTTGAAAATGCGTATCACTATAATGATTGGTGAAAAATTATAATCCCTGTTCCTCACAAATCATCATCACATTGTAAGTCATGCCACTAAAAATGAAAGCTCATCAGTGGATGGACAGCTCATATTCAGAACAGATTGGAATAAAAACAAGTTGCTGAAGAAGCTTTGTATGAATTCCAGTTTCAAGGGAAGTCTGCAATCAATTATTAGAGGTTGACAACGCCATAGAAAACACGGGCAGCAAAAGTGAAGAATTGGATCCAGGATCTCTTGACAGCCCTAGAGCCCAAATGGCTAAGTACAGAGCAGGTGCTTCTTGCCTGTGGAAACTCTGCTACATCCTAACTTTGGACTTTGGTTATTTGTACCTCTTTGGAAACTAGCTATGAAAACAAACAAGGGGATTTTGACTTTTTTTCTCTATGTGTGTGTTTGCACATATGTCCTACCTATATTTATTAAATCCTTGCAAATAAAGCTCCTTGCAAGTATTCCTCAGAATACTTGTTCATGTCTTCTCCACACAGAGAATTCAAAACTTAGAATGAGGGAGAAATAAGCCACAAATAACCTGGATAGGAATAGGAAGCAAAAAGTATTGAAAATAATAAAGCCAGAAAGCATGGTGTGGATGAGCCATAATTTTACAGGAACTATTCCTTTGGTGAAGCCTTTTAATACTACTAATTTCATTCCATATACTATATAATAGAATCATAGATTTCTGAAATGGCAAAATTTTAGTTTATTACAATAATAAAATTCTAAATAAATCAGAGAATAATATACTGTAATCAATAGCCAAATACAAAACAACAATGACAAAAATATAAATTACTGATCTATGGAATAGAAGAAAGGAGCAGGTACTAAATTACTAACCTTGAAACGGCTGATCAAATCATAGCGTGTGAGCAGTTCATAGAAAATAAATTTTAGTGCGTGATCACCACTAGCATCATTTAATGCAAATACATCAAATGACCACTTGTCTACATTCTGTGTAGAGGAGGGAAAAAGGGACATTAGTATATTCTCTTCACCATCTGCACACAAAGAACACACATCTAATTCTTAACATGGTCTTCAATCACCATAATGGTCCAATTAAAAAAAAAAAGATTTTTCTGCCATTGTTGCATTTTGATTTTAATGTTTTGGAGAGTTTTTAATTTTTGTTGAAGCCTTGATGATTATATAGCAGAAATACAACACAGAAGAAATAAATACAAAATTCTTTACTTTTAATTCTTTCACAAATTACTAATTCCATTTTATTATTATGTTAATGTAAAAGAATGTTTTAAATCATTTTCCATGTTTTAATTAATATGAAGAAAAGTATATATTGGCAAGAAAGGAGATACTCTATTGTGTTACAAGTTAGAAGAAATTTCATTTAATATTCTGATATATTTAATTATATTAGAAATGAATATGCCAAATGAAATTTGGCTGTAAAAATTTCTGTTGTGTTTTCAGACTATGTGAAACTACTGCAAGCAATCAGCAAAGCACACAGTAAGTAGAATCCATGTTGTTATAGTATCTATCACTTAATATTTTCAAATAATGCTTTGAAAATAGAAGTAAATAGCATCACTGTACTTAAAATGATTTAAGCCACCAATGCATAAATAGAAGAATAGTGGTAAATTAAAAATGTTGAGATGATACTTTTTTATTCTCGATAATGTTATTATTGGGAAATGATATGATCCTTCTTAATTCAAATTCAAATTCAGATTAGCTGAATCATCCTGGCAGCTCATTTAATTAGTATTTAAGGTGCAAAATTCCATTTGCTGAGTCTCTTTAAAGTTTAAACATGTGGGGCCGATTTTGAGTTTGAAGGATCTATTTGTAAAGTGTTTTTTAGAAATTATTTTTGAACAGATGTTATGATTGTCAGTTTAACAGTATTTTTTTTACTTATAGGTACCTTTTTTGGAATAAGGAAGTATAATATTTAATGTTGCTGTGTTTAGATTTGATTGACCAAATGAATTTAGAACAGATCTAAAAAATAAGTGTACTGCTGTAATCACAATCCTAATCTCAATCATTCTAAGATTTTTATACATAAACCTAAGCCTGATGGAAAAGGCTCAAGTTGGGAAAAAGGTCATATGCACATCTCCAAAGTATAGACAGAGAGATTTTTAATATTTTTATTTAATTATATTATTTTCTTGCCTTTCCAGCCATTTTCTTTACTTAAAACTCATCTCAGGTGAATATTAACATACAAGAGAAAGCAGGAAAACATGGCTGGTTTATCCTCCACAACTCACCATATTTATTTCCTTTTTAATGAAAGCATAACTCCACCTATTTGAACATTAGAATGCTTAAAGTAGCTAGTTTATTATTCCTTATCTTCAGAATGAAAAAGATATCAGGGCTTTCAATTCCCTCATCTCCATACAAATAATTCAGAAGAACTCTAATGGAAATATCTGAAAATTGATTTCATTTTTACTTTTGTCATTTTATTTTGCACCTAGCCATAGACAGTGAGCCTACATACCTATAATAATGCTCAGAATATTTAAAATTTCAGGTTGGAGTCTCATTTCAAATTTCATACATACATATGTATGATTTGGCTGTAAAAGAAGACAAAAGGGCCATTCTTCCCAGGATGTTTGCAAACTGTAAAGTTGTGTTAGCCTAATAAGAATATTTTGATAGGCACTTAATTTCTGACCAGCATAATTTGAATATGTTTTGAGTATGGGCATGCATGCACATACACACACTTTATGAGGTCAACCAGACTCAAAAGGTAAAACAAGAATTTCAAATCTGGTACAAGGATGTTATTTAATGACCTCAAAAATATTTCCATTCAAATCCACAAGAATGTTGGCAGTTCAGCTTCTAGAGCAATAGAAAAGGCAATATGAAGACTCAAAATCTGTGATGTTCTAATTTACCATATTAATATTTGAAATGATAAGAACAATGAGTTAACTTCCTGGATGCCAAATTCATTTATTTATTTATGTTTATATTTTCTAGTCTGCTTTTCACTGATAAAACATTTCCACTACAGTAGAGTATAATTTATTTACCCTGAAATTAGTTCATTTCTAACTGAGACAAATAGACAAAAATGAAAGATTTCACAAGAAAGTTATTTTCAACTAACAGAAAAATTTTCTCTAAAGAGCAGAAGTATTTTCTTTTTAAGGAGAATTTACATCCAACTGGATAAGTGCAATTCTATTAATATGGGTCACATTAATATTTCTTCATATGAATAATTAAATGGGATTAAAACAGTGGTGGAATTCAAATAATTTAACAACCAGTTATCTGCCCTAATGACCAGATGGATAGGTGTGACTGGTGGTGATGTGACTGGGTGGGCATGGCCAACTTGATGACACTCATGTCAACGGGTGCTTAGCCTCACCAGGCCTCTCATGACCTTGGGGATGCTGCAATGGTCGTAAGTGTAAAAAACAGTCATAAGTCATTTTTTCAGCGTCATTGTAACTTTGAAACGTCACTAAATGAACAGTTGTAAGTCAAGGATTATCTGTACAAAAATACAAAAAGCTTCTTTGCTTCCAAAAAGCTGCCCTGAATACCAATCATTAGATTAGAAATGGGGGAATACACCCTGAAGAGCAATGACAGTCACAGCCATCATAGAAACCTAAACCATTCTGTCTGAATTCCTTCCTTTTCATCAGCAATACCTGCAGTTACAAGTTACAAATCAGGCAAGGTGCCAGAACACCTTGAAGAATTAAAATAGTTAAAATGCAACGATAACTATCAGCAACAACTCTTAATCATCAAGTGAAATCCTTTAACAGAGAGGTCATTTAAGCTCTCCAGAAAGTGGGTGGGCATATTTGGGCTACAAAATGCCAAGCTAAAGAGACAAATTAACAAATGAACATCTTGAGTGAAGGCTAATCCCATTCTGTCTTTGTTCAGAAAATCAGTAAAAAAAATCAGACAGAATGTCAAGCTCACATCCTGCCTCTCAGCCATTTATTTTATGGCTATACCAACCCTTCTGTAAACAGCTGTTCCAGATGTTTTGGAAGTATACTCCAAAAGGACAGTGCCAGGAATCACTAAAGCAGTCTAAAAAGCTTAAAACAACCCTTTAACAACTTTTAAGAAAGTCAAACCCCAGGAATAAAAGTACCACGAAAAACTCCAGGGGGAAATTCCAAAGAAGTTCAGGCAACAAACAAACAGAAAATCTGGGCATACTGCCAAGAATCATTAAGACTGTTACAATTTAACAAACTTAACCCAGATGCAGTTTCTGAAAGCACTTAAACAGCAGGGCAATTAAGATAAGAATTAGGCTAGAAACACCGGCACAGTATAATGTTTCCTTCCTGCCTTCCTTGTAGGATTAGTGCTGTAAAGTGGGAAAAGATTTCTTCCAACAACTGGTTCTCCAAACTGCTCAGAAAATTAATATACAGATTCAGAGAACCAGTGCAAAGCAGCTGAAGCCCAACAATGGATTTAAACCCAAATCAGTTACAAATATTCCTAAAGCCACATGATTTTTAGTCTACCAGTTACAGTGAATTCAGGTCATTATGTAAAATTTCATTTTACTCTGCTTCAAATAGACATGAAGTCTACATCTGAGTTTTCAATGAGGGTTTTTCTCAATTTGTTAGGCTCAACAAAAGATTTGAAGGGTTGCTCCATGAAACTCTTTCTCTGTTCAAATTCACTGGCCATGGATATCAGCCATAGGAATGATGCATTATAATTTTAATTTGCTTATGTAAAAAAATGTACTTAAATCAGGGATTCAGACCCGATCCACATTTGCTAATGTCAATAGTTGTATTCTAGAATAGTAGTTGAATGGGAATTCTTCCACTCCCTTTGATGACTCAAATAGTATTTTATATCTCCATATAAATCTCTGAAGTGCATACAAAATTTCAGTTCATTTTGAGGAGAATGAAATACTAACATGTTGTAATTGCATGTAAAAAATTATCCACTTAGATAGGAGATCAGGATGATTGCAAAGTGATATACAGTGCTCCTTCACTACATAAAATGGTTAGTACTGGACAGTTTCATCATAATTTGTTAAGATAACTTAACATAGACAGGTACAAGAAGGGGAAAAGTGACAAAATTTACATAATGATATAAACTCTGCCACTTATATACAACACAAGTACAATAGGGACAACTTGTACTGAGGGTAACAATGAAATTTCTTATTTTGGCAATATCAGAGTTAGGAATGAATGCCTATGATGATCAAATATATTGTTCATATTTGTTTCATTAAGCAGATTTCATTTAATATGAAAATAAAATTTAGAGAAAACAAAATATACACTACAATCAAAGTATATAAATCAAGGATATAATATTTTAATATTTTATAATAAAAAATGATTCACTGATATTACCTTTAGTGCTGTGATTACCGCTGGGGGATAGCTAAGTCCAACCATATTGGATGTACGCCTGTACATTCTATCATGATAAAAATAATGTGCAAGAAGTGTAAGAAATGAAAATTAGAGCATACCTAAATTCTTTATGGCGGATATGACTTATCTAAGTAAAACAATTTATCTTTATTGTTTATTCCCTCTTTTTTCATAAATTTTATTAAAGATTTTAATTACAATACAATAGTAAAGACAAATGCAATCTATATTCAGAAAAAGATTTTTAAAAATTCAAACGAAAGAAAAGGGAGAAAAGAAAAAGAAGTTAAGGAAAAAGAAAAGAAGTAATTTCTAATCTTCATCACAAGTAAAGATAAATGTAATTACTTTTCACCCATATAAAGTTACAAACAAATATCTCCTCTTCTTATAAAGTAACCCTGATTTATATGCATACCCATCAACTTTTCAATTTCAATTTCAGTTTCAAATTTATTGGTCACATACACAGTCATACATAGTACGATATGCAATTCACACAAATATACCTATTATGTTTCTATGATGAATATTTATTTCTATTAAAAATATGCATTTTGGGTATACAGTTTACTACCAGTGTGCTAATAGAGACTACCCTTGGAGACTATCAGATTTTCTATCCTTCTTTCCAACTAAATGGGCTGATGGGCTACAAAGAGAAGTATTAGCAGCCAGCATTATGTTGATTGGCAAAAATAATTGTAAGTCCTAAGTAAGTCCTTTTCTCATTTAAATTTTTCTCCAGAATGCAAGTTATACTATGCCACTAACAATAATTAACATAAATTATGCAATTTCTATTTAGAGATTGATTGAATTGTAGATCTTATAACAGAAATATCTAACTTAATTTTGGTATTTATTGCTCTTTTTCCCTTTTTAAGTAAGGTTTAATCTGAAGAATTCTAGATAACTTGTACAAAAGAATTACAAAATAATGTACAAAACAATTTGTACATTATTTTGTGACATTTGATTGGTCCTAACAAAGTGAATTTTGAATTTCTTTCTAGCTTTCACTCAGAAAGAAGATTATTAGTAGATAATTCTTTTTTCCTTTTCCAAGGCCAAACAATGGATTTGGATTCAAATTTATACCAATGGCCTGCTAAAATCAACGAGAATAAAATTATCTTCTTAAATCTTTAAATAAGCTTAAGTTTTAATCCAATTTATTATAATAGTAGTGTGTGTGTGTGTGTGTGTGTAACAATGATATGTGGCTATGATTTTGTTCATGGTTATTTATCTTTGTAGATCATAAGAGAGACAACTGTTTGGTGTAGTAATCAAGGCATAAGTTCCACTTTAGGCATGAAACCAGTTGGGTGACCTTGGGGCAATCTTTCTTTCTTGGCCCTAGGAATTAGAAAATGGCCAACAATTTCTGAAATCTTGCCAAGAAAACTACAGGAACTTTTTCAGGAAATTGCCATCAGTCAACATTGACCTGAAGGCACTAATTATCACCAGAATGTTTTTTTTTTAATGTCAAATAGCCTTTATTCTAGATTAAAGATAAAATCTAAGTCTCTATAGAAGAAGTGATCAGGGAGACAGGTAGGAAGGTGCTAGATATGTCACGTGGAAGGAGGAAAGAAGATAAGGAAACATGGTGGTGGAACAAGGAAGTAAAGCACATTATCCAGAGGAAGAGGCTAGCTAAAAAGAAGTGGGACATAGAAAGGACTAAAGACAGTAGACAGGATTACAAAAAATTGCAGCGTAGAGTGAAGAGGGAGGTGCCACTGGACAAACAGAAAGCATATGATGAGTTGTATGCCAGGTTAGAGACGAAGGAAGATGAGAAGGACTTGTACAGATTAGCAAAACAGAGAGATAGAGATGGGAAGGATATGCAACAGATAAGGGTGATTAAAGACAGAGATGGAAAGGTGTTAACAAGTGAGGAAAGTGTGCAGAGAAGCTGGAAGGAGTATTTTGAGGAACTGATGAATAAGAAAAATGAGAGGGGAAGAAGAGGGGAAGAGGAGAATATTGTAGAGCAGGAAGTAGCAAAGATTAGAAAGGATGAGGTGAGGAAGGCTCTGAGGAGAATGAAGAGTAGAAAGGCTGCTGGTCCGGATGCCATACCTGTGGAGGTGTGGAAGTGTCTAGGAAAGACAGCAGTGAAGTTTCTATCTAGTTTGTTCAACAGGATTTTAGAGAGTGAGAAGATGCCTGAGGATTGGAGGAGAAGTATTTTAGTGCCGACCTTTAAGAACAAGGGTGATCTGTAGAGTAGTAGCAACTACAAAGGTATAAAGTTGATGAGCCACACAATGAAGCTATGGGAAAGAGTAGTGGAAGCTAAGCTAAGAAAGGAAGTGAATATATGTGAGCAGCAGTATGGCTTCATGCTCAGAAAGAACACTACGGATGCAATTTTTTCCCTGAGAATGTTAATGGAAAAGTATAGAGATGGTCAGAAGGAGCTGTATTGCATCTTTGTGGATTTAGAGAAAGCGTATGACAGAGTGCTGAGAGAGGAGCTATGGTACTGTATGAGGATGTCAGGAGTGGCAGAAAAGTATGTCAGACTAGTCCAGGATATGTATGAGAGAAGTATGACAGTAGTGAAATGTTCTGTAGGTCAGACAGAGGAGTTCAAGGTGGAGGTGGGGCTACACCAAGGATCACCTCGAGTCCCTTCTTGTTTGCTATGGTGATGGACAGGTTGACAGATGAGGTCAGACAGGAAGCTCCATGGACAATGATGTTTGCAGATGACATTGTGATCTGTAGTGAGAGCAGAGAGCAGGTGGATGAACACCCGGAAAGGTGGAGGTATGCTCTGGAAAGAACAGGATTGAAAGTCAGTTGTAGTAAGACAGAATACATATGTATAAATGAGAGGGAGGGAAATGGAATAGTGAGGTTACAGGGGCTGAGGTCAAGAAGGTGCAGGACTTTAAGTATTTGGGGTCAACAGTCCAGTGCAATGGGGAGTGTGGAAAAGAGATGAAGAGGCAAGTGCAGGTAGGTTGGAATGGGTGGAGAAAGGTGTCAGGAGTGTTGTGTGACAGAAGAGTGTCACAAGAATCAAAGGAAAAATATATAAGACAGTAGTGAGACCAGCTATGCTGTATGGGTTAGAGACTGTGGCAGTGAGGAAGAGACAGAGATGGTGGTAGCAGAGATGAGGATGTTGAGGTTCTCTTTATGAGTGACCAGGATGGACAGTATTAGGAATGAGCACATCAGAAGGACAGCTCAGGTCAGCTGTTTTGGGAACAAGGTCAGAGAGGCTAAATTGAGATCGTTTGGACACGTGCACAGGAGGGAGAGTGGTTATATTGTTAGAAGAATGTTGGAAATGGAGCTGCTAGGCAAGAGGTCAAGAGGAAGGCCAAAGAGGAGATATATGGATGTGCTAAAAGAGGACATGAAGTT
>JAEANM010009309.1:0-16451 GCA_017656035.1 Myanophis thanlyinensis
GAAAGGCCACAGGGAGCCAGTGCAGCTCACGCAGGAGAGGTGTAATATGGGAGCTCTGAGGAGCCCCCAAGATCACCAACTGCAGTCTCCAGATGCTCTTCAAGGGGAGCCCCATGTAGAGAGCATTGGCATATCAGTGGAAGCTTTTTTAAAGAAGTACTTTTTTAAAACTCATTGGTTTGTAAAGAAATATGGGAAGAGAATTGGGAGGTTCTTTCTTCTCTAATCATATGCTTCTGTCCTTCAAAAGCTCTTCCAGCATTGAAGTAAAGTATTGGAAAAATTGAAACCCAATGAAGCTTTCTTCAAAACTCCAAATATTTCAGAAAGGTGGAATTACAAATGCAAAAGACCTTACAAAGAAGGATGAACTGATATGACAGTTCACACAAACACGGACCGTTTGAAAAAGAAGCCTATTTTCCCTTTACTTTTTAATCTATTCTATATGTATTTATCCAATTGATAGCCCTTTTCTCATCCAGGGAAGACTCAAGGCCTCATTCTCAGGTCTTATTCTCAAGATTGTTCTTAGACTAGGGATCCAACCTTAATTTGACCAGATGGAGTTACAAAAAGTTGTCAAGATACTCTCCTCAAGTTTGTGCTACTTCCATAGGAAAGTCGTAAACCACTGAATGTATTAATGATAATGATAACGATGAAAAGAAGGACCAGGAGAGATATGATAGCAGCGTTCCAATATTGGATGAGCTGTCCCAAAGAAAAGGGCGTCAACTTATTTTCTAAAGCATCAGAAAGCAAGACAGGAAACAATGGATGGAAATTAATCAAGGAGAGAAGCAACCTAGAACTAAGTTCTTGACAAAACAGTTAATCAGTGGAACAACTTGCCTCCAGAGGTTGTGGGTGTCCAAGATTGGAGGTGTTTAAGAAGAGATTTGCAAACCCACACATCCGAAATGATATATAGCTTGCTGTCTGAGCAGGGGGTTGAACTAGAAGACCTCCAAGGTCCCTTATTCTGTTACCCTGTATTCTTCATTTTGGTCGCAAGAGTTGAAGACGAGGGCAGTCAAGATTAGAAATGGAGATACGGGATGTGGGCTGAATTCTGTTATTTCTACCTAGCATAGCTCTTTTCCTCTTCATCCCTCTCCATATTTAAAAAATTAATGTTTTCCATCTTTGATTTCAGGTATTTGGCTTTATCACCACCATCGTCTACTGTGTCTACGTCTATTTCACCTTTAATGACCTGGCAACATTTTTAAAACAGGAAGATCCCTCCGATGCCCCCAAATCACAGAAGTCAGAAAGTAGGTTTGAACTGTTCTTGCGTTGCTATCCAACCACACTTGCTATTTAAGAGTTCCAATGCAATCTTGCTACCTAATGATTTGGTGCAGGGGAATTCTGGGAGTTGAAGTCCACACATCTTAAAGTTGCCAAGTTTGAAACATACCGCTCTAGTTTATGGGCAATGAAAAACGACAGTTAATGCGGTTACTTCCCGTTTATCAGTTGTCTTCTATTATTGTATTTTTAAAAAGCCCAGTCCTTATTTTTAGTATGAAAGTTATTCTTCACATCCATTTTTTTTTTCCAGATGACTCCGATTCAGATTCCGATTGAAATATGGTATCTTTGATGAATGGCAGAACACTTCGATGGAAAATGAGGAAGATGTAAAGAGGAAAAAAACAGAGAGAAAATGAATGTTTTGAGTATTTTAACCTTTTTCAGTGAACTTGAATATTTTAACCTTTTTCAGTGAACTTTATAGATTGTTGTTACTACAACTGGAATCACCGAAATCATGCTGGGAATATTATTTGTGTATAATTTGCACAAGAAAACTTGACCTGCTGCTGTCTGAAGCCCATTCAGCATTGCAGTAGATTTTTTTCCCAGACAAACTTTTTATGAACAGACTCATGTTATCCAGGGTGTATAAAGAAGTCATTAACATCTTGCAAGCATGGAGTTTCTTCAATAGTAGACATAATATCCAGATCAAGCTTATGAACTTTAATATCTCTTTTTTCCCCCTCTACTTGTACCAAAGTTTTTGTTCTTGAGTTCAGAAGACAAAATAGCTTATTTGTTAGAAGGGGGCTTGATTTTAAAACTTAGATTGCATTTAAACTCAGGACAAATTCTGCAATAATGAAAATAAATTTAAATCCCTAATGAATAAAGCCAAAGTAAGATGATTCCTTGAAATCATCGCTCATATTCAGTAATTACATGCCGAGACATACCAAGCCCCACGTTAATAGATCGTGCCTCAAGAAACAAATGTGATGAAAGTGCATTCTCTCACAACTTTTGTGATTGCCTACCTAATTTTGTGAAACCAGAAACACAGCATAGTGATCCCACCGTGCTTAGGCAATCTATATTACAGTCATATACCAGCATCAGAAGGGTGAAATATAAACAATAATTTGATAAGATGATAGAGAGGGAGATTACACAGTTAAAAAATTAACTAAAAACATTTTATATATATTTAGTTTTTTAAAACTCTTTTAACTTTATAAATTATCGATTGTACTTTGGCTTACAACCATAATGTTTCATTTGATTAATTGATAGCTCCATCAGTAATTATGAGTTGTGAGCTATAGAAAACTATGCAAGATATAGTGGTCTTTTTCTGAGATGTACATGTTCTCTTGATCCAAAGCTAGAATTGCCAAAAAGGATCTCGGCGTAATATGAACCAGGCATGCAATTCCTCCTGCTTCTGTTTTTTTTTCTCTCCTGTATACCAGTCCTTGCTTAAGGACTGCCCTGTTTAGCAATGGTTCTAAGTTTATAACGGTGCTGAAAAAGTACCTTTACAACTGGTCCTCACCCTTAACAACCGTTGCAGCATCCCTGCAGTTTTGTGATTGCCGTTTGCGTGCTCTACAACCAGCAAACGTTTATGATGACCAAGACCATCACCGAGTCCTGCAGCCAACAATCATTTGTGCCCTTCACAACCAGAGTCCATGGAGAAGGTGCCGGTAAAAACCCAAGTTATAATCACTTGGAAGTCTCGCTTAATGACCTGGGGTGACTCAATAACCACAGAAGAAGTGTGGGCACGTAAAGTCTGTTTCAGTCACATGTCTCCCTTAACAATTGCATTCCTTAGCAAGAGTTGCCAGTTCAAACAGTGATAACTAAACCAGGACTACCTATAATGAAGGAAACTATGAAGCAATATATCATTACACAATATTTAATATGCTTAGTACTGATTTGTATTAGTTTTGTAGATAGCAGTCAGTTAGCAAGACAAAGCAAACATGATTTTCTTTTGATAAATCCTGCAGGCAGGTCCTAGCAATAAGGAAGGATCCAGCAGGCTGGCTTCTGAACTGGATAAACACAACAGTTTAGATATGTTCCGGTTTCATGCTTGTCTGGAAATTCCCTGAGGACGAGCATTTTACCGTCTCTGCTTCTTTTTATATAGTCATTTGCATGTGGTTTAATGTGATTTTTTTTTCCAGTCAAAGGTAACCTAGTGTGTATGTCAAATGGAACAAGGAACTCATTTTGGAACTGTAGATGGAGTAAATCTATGTCAATATTTCATTTTAAGGTGTTTGCTAGCTTTCATATTATTTAAATATCTGCAAAGATCTGGGTGTTTCAGATGCGAGAACAATCATAGTGGCCTATTCTTGGCTACCTTAATAACTTTTCTGTTAATCATCCCCTTCAGGGAAACCATTCAAGGCTTTTTTTCTTGTTTTGAAAAATCGTCTTTGCATTACAGATTTCAGAACAAATTTTGGTCCGTAATTCAGACGCCTTAGTAACAACAGGATTCAAAACCTGAATAATATGCAATACGGCCGAGGAGAAATGTTTTTGATCAGCTGATCAAAAACAATTTCCAAGAACTAACATTTCATTGTAAAATCTGAACTTTCCAGAAATGGGTAGAGAAAAAGGTATGCAGTGTTTCACTGGCAAGCATGTAACATTTCTGGAATATAATTTAATTTAATTCCGGAATTTGTACACTGATACGGATGCTTGATTTAAGATTAGGGTAATCTCAGGTTATGCCTAAAACAACAAATTAGAAACAGCATACAAGTATAAGGATCCAGAAGTCACTTCAGTTACAGTACACAAAATGAGCAGCTCAGTTCCATTGTATTAACTTGCATGATGCTTACAGACGGATTGAGAAATGGGTTCGTTATGTGAATTTATGCTATCCGAATTTTGTAATCTTTTGATACTAAGTTAGCCTGTTTTTACTGTGTGTATTTTATAAAAAGATACTTTTGCCTCGAGTACTTACTTACGCGTCCAATTGAATCCTCAAGGTAGCCGCATCAAAGGAAGTTTGATGGGTGTCTGCAATTGGCAAAGTAATAGCTTAGCTTTTTTATTATAAAAAAAGTTCATATTAGGCACTTTTTAAACACAGAGAAATGGCTAACACTAAAAAGGGTTGCAGTGATTTATACATTAGGGCTGAGAAATTCATTCACAGGATACTCTCCTCAATCTTGGGCTTGGAATATCAGTCTCCCTTGACCAAGGCAAATGATACAGGTAAGCCTTGACTTATGACGCAGCCCCTAAAAGGGGCTGCAACCCACTTCCCAAGTTACAATAGACACACATTCTCCCCACAGTCATGTGAACACCTTTCAGGTGCTTGCCCCTGGCCTGTATTTATATATCTCGTTGCAGCACCTCATGGTCACATAACCATGATTTACATTTTTGCTGAATCTGGCTTTTGCTTCTGGTTAAAAGCAAAAGCATCTCATAGCGAAGAATAAGAATAGTCAAAAGTCAAAAAATCAGGTTGGTCTTGGTGACCCACTTTTAGGATATGTCAAATACCTGCAGGATAAGAGCTTTTCCTAGTTACCTGAACGTGCACATTGAAATATATTAAGACTCTTTGAGCAACTAATGCTTGGTGTCCCAAAGAATGACAAATTCAAGTCCTTGTTAGAAATATCGAACAGTTTTCCTAGATGGAATGAAACAATTGGGTATATAAGTCACCCAAGACGCAAACGATCAACAAGTGAAGACATTTATTCCTACCCATTTATTAAATCCTTTACAATGATTCCATATGAGATTAGTACTCCGAAAGCTTATGATTTTGTCCTACATACAAAAATACAGGTTTTTTAAAAACACACAATGAAAATAGACAAGTACCATGAGAATTGTATAGAATCTGATATCCCGGTGTATCCCCCAAAAAGTATAGATCAAAAGGCAGAAGGAAACTCCTATTAAATTTTACATTACCCAGAATAAACCATGCCAATATACAAAAGAAAAACTGATAAAATACACCACAGGAATAAATTTAAAAACAAGAACTGACCAAGCAGCAATTTGGTGATTGCCTTCAGTTAAGTAAAAATCATTACAATCCTTCATCTTGAAAGTTTATAAACGTAGAGTAATATTGGAAATTAAAAGTGCACGGCATACAACTGCTATTTGTCTTCATGAAACTTTGGAATGGATATACATCTTATTCACACAACAGATAGAAATGCTCATATATGGAATGTCAAAGAGTATCTTTATGCAGGAAGAAACATTTTCTGCACTCCAATTCCCCCCCCCCCTTGGTACTAAAGCAAAAGGCCGTACAGATTGTCTTGAAACCACAGGAACTGTGGAATATGGTTAACTTTGCTCTGGAATGACAAATGCAGGGTTTTTCAACCTCAACAACTTTTTAAGATGTATGGACTTCAACTCCCAGAGTTCCTCAGCCAGCTTAAAAGTTGCTGAGGTTGACCATCACTGAACTAACGGGTTACTACAGACCTCACTGTTTTCCACCCATGTTTACTATGCCGGTGTTATTGTGTTCTAAATCAGGGGTCCCCAACCTTTTGGGTCTCAGGGACCACTAAATTCATAATTTTAAATCCCACGGACCACTGCTATTATCTGCCTAATGACTGACCCCTGATTTAGTGCAATATAAAAAATGCAAATAATTTTTCTGCGGACCACCAAAATTTTCTCATGGACCACTGGTTGGTGACCGCTGTTCTAAATTAAAACTACTAGATTCCTGCATTGGCCAATCCAATTATCAATATTTATACTATGCAGATGTAAGATCACCAGATTTATTCATGTATTCTTGAAGCCACCTGAGAGCAGTTTCTGAGTCATTTGTAGTAACAGAAGATATGAAGCCTCCTGTTGTAGTCCCAGGCCTTTGAAATGATATTCTGATCGAGTCTCCATTGACCATATTGGAAAATGTTCCCCAAACTGCAGAGCTCAGAAGGGCATGTCAATTTAGGCAGCAAACCGAAGGGTTCAGGTGGAAAATTACGTGCTGCCCACACAATCTTGAAAGTAGATTTTCTTTCTGAAAAGATGATGTGATTGTCTGCTGGATAAAAACTCTGAAAACGAACTATTTTGTCTGATACAATGTAGGTCACAATGGAAAGCCTTGGTTGAATGCTGATTCAGCTTACCAGCAATCCAGATTTGCAACCGAAACCATATCCAAACTTTAAATCTAATTATATTTACCGTAACTTAAATCCACAGCATTAAATAATTTCTTGCCATTATCATATTGGTATGGTAACTGCAGGTATACTTTTGCAATGTTTAAAAAAAATTTAAGTCCATGGGACATGACTTCAATAGCATTTCATGCTATCTAATCAAGCTTTTCTAACCCTGTTAGGAGGAGGAATGTTTATTTCACAATATCCAATAAGACATGATACTTTAAAGAAGGTTTCAACCTTGGAAGGAAAGGATCAAACTGAAATCACTGTCTTTATCAGCTTGTTGAAAATCTTATTTAGGTAATATTTTTGGTCACAAAAGTTTGATTTCTGAAAAAGTCTAGAACACAGTGCCAGTGCCTTGGAGTGGGTATCGAAACAATCCAACACTTCGTCTTTCAAAAGAATCCTCTAAAAAAAAAACCCATATATTTGAAAACATTTTAAATTAGGAAAAAGAATCTCTTTTTACCTACTGGTGCCCCTCATTTCATAATAGCACTTGTGCTGCCCCAGGAATTGACATCGTGTTACCTGTTTCAACTTGATCCCTGTCAACCAAAATCCACATTTATTTTTTTTACGCACTTTCTCTAGACCTACCAAAAGGCTTGCATTGCATGTTAAACACATTATAGGGTTTGCCCATGGCAATGCGATGGTATTTTTCAACTTCTGCCAGGAAAGCAGAGGCTTTCAAGAAGGCTGAGGAATCCATTAAGGCTGGTGTTTTAAACAGAACTAAAAAATAAAAGTGTGTTTAGCCATTGGTGATTATAAAAATAGCTTTTGTAGGAAGGCTCTCTGAGAAGGGTTCATGCCATTCACACACAAAGGATATTCGTACAAAAGGGGACCCTAGCCAAACTGGGACAATACAACGAACAATAAATATACAGTTTACCATCTCATCATTGTATTATATCTCAATTCATAAAGCTCAATATATACAAATAGGTTCCATCCACAATAATGCAGAAAAGAAGTATCCACATAAGACAATTTAAGTGCATCTTTTATTCTAGGTCGAGATGGGATTTAGCGGAGTCACTAGAGCACGTGTCCGAATCAAAATGCTCACTTCCTAACACGAATTACGCTTTTTCATCTCAAGGTGCTCTAACAACAATGCGTAGAAGTCTAGGAGCACCTCTATATATGTGTATATATATAGTGTAAAAGATGTATAGAGTCTGAGTTATTCTACCTCTAAACAGGCTCTGTTTACAGTACTTAGGGTTCTTCCATGCCACAACAGAAGACTTCTTGATAGCCAGAAATAAACTAGGATTTACAATGCCCTCTTAGATATCCCAAAGATGATTTTTTTTTTTACTTGAAAACATTTCACCTCTCAAAATGTTTTCAAGGAAAAAACCCAGGAAAGTCCAGTTGCCTTTTGAAAAGCTCCTTTGGAATAACCATGATCTAGAGGGTTGAGAATCTCCATAGACATTTCACCCTCTTCGATGCTTTTTATTTGATGTTATCCCAAATTAAACCTCACCAAATTCACTCAAGTTAGCTACACCAACTTTTCCTATACCTTGCGGTCTTGACCATGCCGGCTGAATATTGTGGAATTTGGTCCTCAATTTGGAAAGAAGACTTTTTAGAAAGGACAGGAGAGCTTAAGAAAAATGATTTGCTGGCAGAACTGTCCGCTCCTATCTTTCTCATAGGGCCAGGCAAATTAAGAAAGGAAATCATTTTCCAGTCAAAGGAAACCAGACATAGGGATTCTGTTTTCGTTTGCACTCCTTCTAGTATCAAATCAATATTGTAAATAAGGCAAGACAAATTCCAAAACATTAGCTTACTAGAAATATTACAAATAGCAGGGTTTTTAAAAAAACATCATTCCTTTTCTGCCTATTTAGTTCTGGAGCTCAGAAGCCATCTGAATTAAATTATTCCAGAAAGTGAACTGATTTTCCAAAGTCAACCACAGCTGTCAAGAGGAAGGAATAGGAATAGGTTTCACTCCAACTTCTTAGTTTTCATCTATGGATATTAGCATGGCTGTAAAAAGACAAGCCTTGTCTAAACACCGCAAGCCGCAACTGTAATGATCTGGCTGTTGTATTGGGTCCTTCCA
This sequence comes from Myanophis thanlyinensis, assembly GCA_017656035.1. Taxonomy (NCBI): domain Eukaryota; kingdom Metazoa; phylum Chordata; class Lepidosauria; order Squamata; family Homalopsidae; genus Myanophis; species Myanophis thanlyinensis. The sequence continues at coordinate 8,599 of JAEANM010009309.1, forward strand.
TCTTCACAATTAACTACAAAATAAAACTGACCATAAACTGTTAAAATACACTGAGCACCTTTTACCATGAAAAGCATTGTTAATTAACACCAAAAAAAATGCAATGTTCTTATCTCAAAAATAAAACTGTCTCATAAAAAGAGTACTATAGATGTATAAATGTATTTTAGTCATTAGGAGTTTTAGAAAACCAACGAGGCTCTGTTGCTTTTACTGACATTCGCAAATGTCCAATCAGATACATTCCTAATGAAGGGCTTAATACCGGCCATTGAGTTGAATTGGTTGTTCACATGGAAATATAAAATAACAATAACTACACTAGGACATACAAACATTAATTCTTCCCCGCATTTGCTTTTGTAATAGTGTTGGACAAAGATTTCCAGAGGACTGGTTTTTTTAGATCAGTGTTTCTCAATCTTGACAGTGTGAAGATGTGCGGACTTCAACTCCCAGAATTCTAGGTGTTAAAGTCCACCTATCTTCAAGCTGCCATGGTTTTAGATGGTCCTCGTCATTATTTGTGGATTATGGACTTTTGTTCTTGTGGACTCGTGACAGCTATAATAGGTTTTATCTACACATATCCAGACTTCCAATGCTTATCATTTCTGACAATAATCAAGCACGAATTTGGCTATCGAAGTTTCTCAAGGCAATTTCATGTACCTTTGTTCTACACAATGATGTTAAAAGTGTCTATACACATAGCTGGCTTATATTCACTGGCCAAAATAAGTCTTACTCTGTAGACATACTTCAAATATGCCTGATCTGACATCCAGAAAGTTACCATTGAAGTGCCTCCAACTAAATAACTGTCAGCCTTACCAGGTAGCTTAGACAGGAACCACAACCAGATTTAAATTCTATTTTTAACAGACCAAGAGCGGGTCTTTCTAAGTTTCTTGGCCATCTATTATCTAGTTTCCAACTCTGTTGTCTTTTATCCGACTGTTTCCCTGGAAAGCGTCTGTCTCTTCACTCTGTCTCCCAACCTCTGTCCCACATTCCATTACAATAACAGCTTAACTTAGAAATACATTTCACCCGAATTTGGACCCATAGAAATTAGCAGCCAAACCAATTAAGTTCTCAAGACAGTTACACCGTTTCAGGCACACAGCGCTCCGTGGACACACAAAAAATGTTCTTAAATCCTGACCACAATGAGACTTTCCTGTAGCTGAACATAAAAGGAGGAGGGGGGAGAGAAAGTATCATTGTCTATATGTATTTAGATTAAAAAAAAACCAACATCTACTTTGCGTTTCTTTCAAAGTAAAAGAAAAAGAGAGAGAGAGAATGGATGTAACAGGTGATAGAATTCAATATCAGGTCGTACCTAAATTATAACCACAGAGGGAGTGTGCTTGGTGTTTTCTTTGCAGTCAAAATCGTTAGTTAATATTACCTGATCCTCCAGCTAAAAGTCTAATATATAGCTGGCTGCTTGTTGCAGAGACACAGCAAAACTGTAGGAGTGTGAGATCAAAAGTAACCTGGCAAATCTGCCAATTTATATTCTTGCTGTCTTTCATCTCAGTGCATGATGCCGAACATCAAAATTATGTTTCAAAAAATACAATCTATTGCTAGCGTTAATTCTACTTTTTTTTGGGGGGGGGGGGGTCTTGATGAATCACTTTCTCCACTCTGTTGTATCTCCATCCTCCATTTATTGACGGGCAAAAAAAAAAAATGCAATTGTCATTATAGGCTTCATTTAATTTCTTCTTAATCCACCTCCTTCTCTTTGAACATGCTCCTGGCCATCACGTTCTCCTTTACTGCCTGTAAAAATTCTCATCAGCATCTTCTTTTCTTTAAAACATTAGGTCCACAGGCTTTTTTAAAAAAATCTTTTTTCAGGACGATCCGATTTTCACCCATCCAGACGTTGAATTTCTGGACGGTTATCTACTTCTCTGGATTCTGTCCGAGCAGGCATATAGTCACTGGTCTGTGGTGTACTTTGCTGTCCATTGTTGTTTCTCCGATTTTTAACAGCTAAAAATAAATTCACAGCATAGACTGCTGTTGCCAAAACCCCAAATATCTAAAAGAGAGAGAGAGAGAGAGAGCGAGAGAACATTTGATTGAAGAAATAGCAGGTTAACTACTTAACAGAATACAAATTATGTGTACGTTATTGCTGTCTTCAGATAAAAAGGCAGCTGCCTTTTTTACTGGTTTTAATACTGGTGTCTGGTTTGAAGGACAAATTATAATCCTTATCACACAGATAAAACTTCATAAAAGTCCTTTGGACACAAACCACAGATAATAAGCCTACACTTACAGTTGAGTGAATACTTAATTGTATATTTTGTGGGATTTCTTTTTTTTACCTTGTTGGTGTCTTTAATATGAAATCAACAGGCACGTGAAAATATATCATCCATACATCCCAAATATTTTCAAGTAATGCTGCAGGATAGCCATTTTAGTTTTAGTTTGGTTTAGTTTAGTTTACTTTATTGTCATTGCACCTCGTACAACAAAATTAAATGCTACCTTCAGTGTACATTATAACCACAAAAATACAACACAGACCCACATCCTTCCCGTTCTATACAATTGAATGGAAAACCCCTGATATTGCATTAATACTGCACTACACAGTACAATTCAATATAGTTACTGCTCTGGGATAGAAGCTGTTTATCCATCCATGTGGTTTTTGAGCTATAGCCCAGCTCCATTAAAAAAAAAAATCTTAAGTAACTTAAACATATGATGACACTGATTATTTATTTTCCATTACAATTTCATGTCCTCTAGATTTGTTGAAATATAAGTCCCAGAAGGCAAAAAATATGGAACTGTGACTCTGAAAGCAGATGATTAGCTTATACCATAACAGTACAAAATCCTTTTGCGAAACAGAACTGCTCATTAACTACACATTTCACTGCATTTCGTACCATGTATGACTGTGCATGTGATGAATAAAATTTGATTTGAATTGATTTGATTTGATTTGACTAAAGCACCAATACACCATCTGCAAATCCAGTGCCCACATGAGCCTTTAGTATTGGCTTGCAGCCTCTTCCTGAACCCCCTTCAAGGATTGTTGCTGAATCATGGTTTTTTAATATATACCACAAAGGAGCAATTATTAAATACATGGAAAGTGATTATTAACTTTAAACAGTGTGGCATCTGGCATTATCACTCAAAAGCAAAGTGCAGCCTTACACACACACACAGAGTTGCAAATCCCTAAGCTAGAAAAAAAAGCTTGCCATGATTTTCGCTTTATGGCAGTTTAAAAAGCTTTGTTATTAAGCTGCATCTTTAAAACAAAGCCAAATGAGATGGATCATTTATATATCAATAACCCAAAATGGTCAAATATATCAGCATTGCTATGATGGTAATAGCCAACATAAAGACAACCAATTTTGCTTCTTGATGTTTTCAATGTTTTGACTTCAAACAAAATCGATTGTTTAAGGTGATTGTTATATGGAAAAAGAGAGATTGGTATTAAAATAGCCTAAGCTGAAATTCTAACCAGCAATTAATCAATCAGAATACAGCTTGTGGAAGGGACCTTGGAGGTCTCCTAGTCCAACCCCACCCCCCAGGGTTCAAGCAAGAGACCCAGCATAAATTAATCTGGGTGACAGTTTGCTGTTGAAATTGGATTGACAGAAAGCCCAAATGTTTCATCTTTTCGACAAGAGAAGGCAAATAAATCCATGTTTTCTTACCACAGCTGCAATTTCTGCACCTTTTTTATGGTTTAAAGATGCAAGTACTATCGACGCAATGAAGAAGAAGAAAGTGCAGGTTCCAGTATTGACCAAATCCTATAAAAGCAAAATTATAGATATTATATCGTAGAATATTAGAATAGAACAGAATATTCTTTATTGAACCTGCTGTCTGCCGGTTCAAATCCCACCAGGCTCAAAGTTGACTTAGCATTCCATGCTTCCGTGGGGGGTAAAATGAGGACCCAGATTGTTGGGGGCAATAGGCTGATTCTGTAAACCCCTTAGAGAGGGCTGGGAAGCACTATAAAGCGGTATATAAGTCTAAGTGTTATTGCTATTGCTATTTGTCTCCGGTGTAGAAGGTCTCAGTGTACATACAACAACAAAGTAATATAAACCTAAGATACCGATAGGAGAAGGCAGTGGAACAGATGAGAAGGATAATAGTAATACAGCTCTACTACAGGGGTAAATATCCTTAGACAGAAGACACTGCTGTGGGAATTAGGTGTTCAGCAGAGTGATGGCACAAAGGAAAAAAAACCTCTGGGTCTAGCTGTTTTGGCATGTAATGCCCTATAGCAGAGTCCCGAGGGGAGCAGTCCAGGATGTGTGGGGTCTATTGATATTTTCTCAACCCTCTTTCTGACCCTTGCAATATACAAGTCCTCAATGGAAGGTAGGCTAGTTGCAACTGTTTTTTCTACAGTCGAAGTCTATCATACTGTCTGTCTATCTGTCTGTCATAATATGAAACAATTGATGAGTTGATGAAACAGGACAGTTTGCATGCAATTACTTTATGTCAAATTGAGACTCCACAGGAAAACACACACATTATACACCCAGTGAATAATTACTGCATTATAGTCAAGAAAAAGAATTGCTTAATGCTTTCTTCTTTTCTTTACTCCAATACTACTAAACCCGCAAGACCAGCCACAAGAATATTTTATAACTTAGCTACTGATATATAAATAGATTCTGTCAAATCTAGAAAATTATCTGTATGCCTGGCACATGTCTCTTACAGTATTACATTTTACAGAGGATCTCTGTAAAATGCTAATGCTGTTTGTGTGACATAGTTTTAGCATAAAGGAACATTTCTCTATGTCCTGGAGAATCTTTTCAAGTATTCTCCATTCCTGAAACAACAAATCATTCAGTAACTTCTGCAATTCAGTTTCACAGACTTCCTTCCTGTTTAGCAATGGAGCTCAAATGATTTAAGCCCACTGAATTCCCAACTATATAATTGGCATACTTTTATGCATATTTATCATAATACTAAGGAATTAGAGCTAGTTCTTGTTGGATGCTTGTTAGATGTTTTATAGGCTTGCCAATACACTCAAACAGAAAAGAGAGAGAGAAATGCACATCATCCAGTTAATTTTGTCATAGATTTCACAGGTTATAGACAAACACTTAGCTAATATACCTGATGTTCCAATAAAGTAATAGTGGGGATTCATTATGTACATTTATTACAGAAATATGCTAAGATCACTTTTTTTTAATCCATCCTCTCTTCCAGTATCTATTTTTAGGGTATTGGGTAAATAAAATCCAGTTTTCTGACCAAAACTGATTAAATAGCTAGATAGCAAATATATGGGTGGGTGGGTGGATGCATGGATGGATGCAGGCAAGCAGAAAGAAAGACAGACATACCAACAGACAGACCTAATTTAAGATTGCCAACCTGAGCTCAAGTCAGCTTTTCAAAGAGTAGAATTCTTTCTATATTGAGTAAGTTTGACGCAGGAACTATTTACATACAGTCTATTTACATTAATTGTTTATATATTAAACAGATATATCCAACAATTACATAGGGAAAGCTCTGTTCAATGGATAACTATAGATATTTCAGACAGATAAACAGTAGCCACCAATGTAATCATGAAAGCATTCATTGGATTAATGTGGAGAAGAGAACGAATATGTTAGTATATATTATTAAGAAGTTCATCAGTTTCAACTGCTGAGTTTTTAAAAAGTGACTTTAAAAGTTTCAGCACAGAGATGTTGGGATTTTATTTGTACCTGTCAACAGTTCTTCAGCTCTTCAAGCCACAATCTACTGCTTTAAGATTTACCTACACCAAGTCAAGGCATCATAGTTATCTCGACTTACTACTGTTATAGTAAATTCAAAGCAATTTTTGGAAGGAAATCACATGGCTTATTTCAAACCAAGGAACTTGTTTAATATACTGGTAGTTGATCACAGCTTTCTCCAACCTGGCATTGTCCGGATATAAGATAACAAAAGCTTTTACAATTCCTAGCCTGCATAAAAGCTGAATGAGATAACTCACTGCAGTCAATTCGCCGTGGCCAAACTGCCGCGGGACAATTCAACAATTTAATTTAATTATTTAAAATAATTTAAACATTATTTTAAGTTTTGTCGTCTGCATTTGATTTTGCCCCTCCTTTTGCATCCTTCAATTAATTAATTAATTAATTTATATACCACCCCCTCTCCCTAGGGACTCGGGGCGGTGTACAACCAATAAAATACAAATAACAATTTAAAATCTAATTAAAATAATTAAATAACAGCTGTCTAATTAAAAACAATATTATAGTTTAGAAAATTGAATTAAAATCAATTAAACCGACGATTGAAATATAACAATAAAATTTAGTATAAAAATTAAATTCAGTTAAAAATTAGGTTTAGTTAAAGTTAAAACCCCAGGGTATAATGATTCTATTCCATCATTTCTTCGATATTAGTGTAACTCATCCTGCAGCAAGTTGTCCCAATGTGAGTTGGCCACAGCAAGTTGACCGCACAAGTTGGCCACAGTGAGTTGACCAAAAGGCGAGTTGTCCTAGACCCACATAGAAGTTGTATGTTAATTTGTGACAAAGCTTGTTGTGGGAGACCTAGCATACAATACAGGGTAGGTCCTAAATAAGCTAATTTGAATATTTTTTTGCTTGCTGTTTCAGATTATAATAATATTCTGTTTCAGAATATTATTATTATAACTCTATTTGTAGTCTGTTTGGGACATACATTAGTTTTTTTATCTTTCATATGCAGATTCTTTCCTGCAGCGTCATTTGCCCGAAGTGTTTAATAGCACTCCTAGCACACCACTTTGCCTTCCTTTCTAAATTTTCTTTTTGATTTCCAATGTATTTGTGTTTTAGTTATCATCTCTTCAATGCACTCTTATGCCAAACATTACCAAGTTATAAAGTCGTAACATTAACTGGTGTTTCAAGTCATAAATACACAAAACGCTTAAATGGCTTAAGTTGCAGACAAAATGGGTTCTTCTTTTTTTCTAAATGTGTGAAGAATATAAAATGTCCTGTCCTTATTTCACACACAAAATGAAGGAAAGGAGAAAAACTGAAAAACAAGCCATTTTCTCTTTCAGGAACCCTGTAATTTGGAGATGTAAAGAAAAGGTATTTGGTTACCCTGGTTTCTCTCTCTCAGAGAGAGAGAGAGAGAGAGAGAGAGATTGGTATTTGCTGTAAGGGCATTCATATAATTTATCTCAATATTAATTATGCAAAGGATAGCAAAGGATAATAATGCAAAAGATAGCATTGCTACAATTAATTTTTCAGGAGAAAAGATCAGATGACAAAACTTGTGATTTGGGAGAAGAGAGATGGACTAAGCTGATTGTGCAGTTCACAAAATATTTTAAAACTCAACAGACTGCCTGATATTTTTTTTTGTATGCTAGGCAATTATGGGTCTTGTGTTTTTCTTAGACACAAGCCAAGAGCAAGCAGATTTAGCCAAAACCAGAGTATAATGGCCGAAGTTTCTACTTGGAACTATCCTTTATATTCCCCTGCACAAAAGATATCTGAAGCCCTACTAGGGAAACAAAGAAGGATTCAGTAAATCAATTGTAATAAAGAGGTTAGATGTGGGAAATTGACAACTGCTACCTTTCAACAGCTTTTGCATTTGAGATGGCCTGTCTCAATCCATCAACCTCTAAGAACCGAAACAGGCAAGGAAAGCATCAGCAATTGCTGAAAGCAGACAGAACCATTCTGTAGCTACATAGCAGGTGCCATCCAGTCTAAAGGCTGGGAAAAGTTAGATAGATAGAGAGATAGATAGATAGATAG